>JAUEPT010000438.1:0-21421 GCA_030435635.1 Armillaria borealis | reverse complement strand
TCCCGAGCTTTACGTGGAACCATGTCTCCATACACCAGTTGACGTGAACTCCCAGATACCACGCCCCGTCCGGACCGTTCTTCCAGGACCATATCTTGATAAACAGATGTCTTCAATCGCATTTGGTGAGTTTATGGCTCTGATTAAGAAGAAACCATTATTGAAACATACCTTCAAGTTGCATGGGATGTACATGATTCAGTAGTAGCTCATTGATACAGACATAGCAGGTCACTACATCAATTTTAACCTCTTGATCCACGAGTGTGAAGCTGTTTGACCTGGACATGATCCCTGAGCAAGTAGAACACCTCGCCGACAGCTGACTTAAGACAGCACCTGAACTCTTGAAGAGTTCCTTCGACGAGGAGACCTATTGCAACAGGATATCCATGTATAACACGGATGTGAGGGTTGAGCGACATACAACAGGTGCAATGGATGGCAAAAAGGCATCCTCGTTGACAGCTGACATAGTACAGCACCGAACTCTTCAACAAGAGTCCATTCAACAAGGATCCTCGAAGCCCACCATGACCCTACGATGAAGTGCATGGAGTGAAGCGGCGGGCCGAATGCGTCCACTGGGACGAAGAGACATCACGAAGTGCTGTTGAGCATGAAGAAGCTGTCAGGCTGCATCCTTTATTGACCAGACTGAAGGGCAGAGGGCCACGATCACTGAAAGGCTATGGTTATATTCATGTATAACATGAATGAATCGAAGCTGGGATAACGCAAACCAGCACCGAACTCTGAACAGTCCAAGGCGCACCAAAGCCATTGTAACGCCAGAATATCCATGTATAACACAGATGAGCAAAGCACACAAAACAACAAACTGCCACGAATGACTGATACCAACGTTTCAATGTTTGGCCCCAAGCGTCCACCAAAATAACGCGCGACGCCGGAATCACGTGCCTCACACGTATATATTATTATTATTATGACATTGCGCGTAACTACGTAACGCTGTGCAACTTCCAGTTTATTCGCTAAGTTTATATATACATGACATCATTGTGAATCCTCGGCCTCAGCCTCGAAGAACATCGCAAGCACTTTCACAGCTTCGCTACCATTCAGTTTTACGTCATGAGACATCTCGGGCACTACCCCGTTCGCCTTCACCCATGCCCTAATAACCTCCTTCGCGAACAGATTAATGCCCGGCGGACTGCGGATTTGCCTCTGGCACATTGGACACACCGTCAGCAGAGCTCCTCCATTATCGGTGCGTGCCTTGAGAATGTGCCGGATAATGCACTTCGGACAGAAATTGTGCCCACACCCAGGACTAATTGGTACATATGATCAGAAATGTCCTGCCAGGTCCAACACAGCCATGCTTACCTCATGGGGATCCACATCAGCAGGGTGCAGCATGGACACTCATAATCATCAGGCGCTATTATGTACTTTCTAAATGTTCGCAATCTTTACAATAGCATTTTTCACGCACCGTCCGGAGCCACGTTAGTGGAGTCACTGGTCTGTCCCACATCGTCAACCACCAGCGGAACGTCTGGACGAAAGCCTGCATCAATCATGTCTAAATATCTGTTGATCTCCTTGTGCTGTTTATTCGTGATGCGAAGCAGCTCCAAGGACCCAGGGAAAGATGGGCGAGATAGGCCACGTTCCATGGATACAGTTCGGCTATTCGCATCTCCGTCTACCCAGTTGAAGTAGTGTGGAAGTCCACTGAATTCTTTGGCTTCTTTGGCTTCTTTATTATACCTTACCATTTCATATCGTCTACTGCGGCATCGCGGCCTCGTTGTGGTGCCGTCGGCTGCTTGTCGATACGGTCCGGTCCAGTCCGCGGTGTGCTTCAGTTCGTCGTGGACCAGGTCTTGTGGTTTTCAATGGACTTCTGTGACATAGATCTAATATATTTCCTACACCAATCTTTACTAGTCGCTTGACCACCTACAGTCGCCCAAGACATCCGCCTCCGTTCACATCCTGTCTTTGCACTGGCACAGTCAGGAGATGGCTTAAACAGTCTGTTAAGTTTTAACCTGACACTGCCAAAAGAGCTCATTTCAGTGCTTCGAGCCGTTGCTGTATCAGTAAACACGTCAGACACACCGTTTCAGTTTAATTGGCGATGCCTATATATTTGCATTGTTTCACGCTCATCACTCCCCAAGACCTTGAAAGTTGGGACTGATTATGGCTGCACCAGTATCATCATGCTTCCAGAGAAAATCCAGCATGCAGTGGACAGCATGCAGGTCACTCTCCTTCACTTCTGGATCATACATTACTAAAATCCCACCTGTAGGTTTGCTGATCCACGCCATAGCACACATCTTCCTGTGGGCGATAATCTCCGGATTTCTCTCAACGTAGAAAGTCTTGTTTCCCTCCGGACGAGCTCCATAGATTCAGAAGCTTACAACCTCGATCCCTGCCTACTTTCCGAACCGGAGGAGGGTGATGATTCCGGCGACGAGGAGGATGTCACTACGACCAACCCATCTCATGAAAACCCCATTGAGAACGCTGCCGATGTCATCATGGCGGATGCTGCGGTCAGAGATTCCTCTCCTCTGACCAAACTTTCTGAAAGCGACGCGGAGCAGGACACCGGCATTTCACCTACTCTGCCAGCATTGCGCCACATACATGACCCTTCCGACATATTTGAGGGTCCATTGACGCCGCTACCTTCCGACGACGAAGACGATGCTCTACGACGTGGAGACACCAACCAATGTCCTCTAAATGCTATCACGCCTTCCGGCCCCTCAACGACGGGGACACAAGCTGAGTATACATACCATCTGTATGTTCTTCTTGATGTACAGTAAGTACCTAACTTATGTCTTGTGATCAGCTCCACTGGCAAGGAAGTCGGAAAAAGACATGATTGGGCGAAAGACGCCCCAGAGTTGGCTGGAGTAGTGGGTAAGGAGAAGCAGCATGCATGCAGTAAACTTCGTAACTGATCTCGACGGCATGATCTCCTACTACAACGCGGTGTCGAGACCTACGCCGCAACCGGACAGTCCTTTTCTGTGCAAGATCTGTCGTTCTCTTCCACAGGTTGGGCAGGCAGGCCTTTTAACGGGGAAGTTGGACAGCAGATCCGCGCCCAATGGCCAACGGGCCTTGGCAAATTACTGAAAGATGCGATCCACATTCCGTTCGCTGAGAAGTAAACACTCTTCCTTGATGTAATGGTCCTCTTGATGAGTTTCCTTCAGAGACCAGCGACCGACCCGCATACTCGACTCTGAAGGTAGACTGGTAATATACCGTTCTACTATCTATCCTTGGGTGGATATGGATCGGTTTATAGCTGCTGCAAATGATTTTGTTCAACGCTGTTCCCCATTTACCGAGGCTGATTGCACGACCAACGTTCGTGAAGATCACTTCTTCTGCATAGCTGGTCATGATCGTCAAAATAAGAAGGTCAGGTTTTACAAGTTTCCTTGTCTCGATTTTGATCGCTTAACTCGCTCCAGACACCGAAACTGTCCCCGTGGCATGTGTGCAATTCAGCGCTGATAGAGGAATTTTTTGTAAAAGGTTCACCTTTTGCCTTGGCAACATACGTATTTGTGCAGGTCTGTATAGTCAGCGGGTTTCATATTGCGTCTGTGGACAGAGAAGGGGCCTGCTCAATGGTGCAACTCGAATTTCCCGGTATCTTCCAACGATTTAGCAACTGCATGCGTTACATGGTGTGCAAGTACAAAAAACGCAAGGTGCACGTCGAAGCCAGGTTTGGTATTTTCTTCAACTTCTGCCTCAACCACTCCCGCCGTGGGCAAGGAATACGTCGAGTGCAATGTTGGCCCCATGTGGATAAGGCAAACCTAGCCATTGGCGTATGTGTGATCTTTATATATGGTGCTTTTTCTAGTCTTCTAACCAAGTATAATCTTGAACATTAATCGACGTCTATAGGAAAATTCGATCACCGAGAGTTCTGTTGGTTGGTAATATGGGAAGCTGGGCCCCTTATCTTTCAGCTCCCGCCTGGCGTGTTTCTTGTATATCCATCTTCTCTATTCTATCACTTTAACATTGATCTACGAGGTATGGTTTTCCTGTCAGCAGGTCTGGTCCCTCATAAAACGTTTTCAGACCTCGACAAGCACATAGTTACCACTCAGGATGGCGTACGTCCAACTCCGGATATCGCGGAATCTCTGTGGGCAGCAGACGAAGATCATGGTTCGTGCGTTTGGTTTAATCAGGCCACTGATGTTTCAGTCATCAGAGCTGAATATAACCACGATGAAGGCAGGGAAAAAGGCCAAAAAGAACTTGACTTTCAAAGTCAATGAACATCTACATCTCTTCCCTCAACCACACGACTGAAGCCTACCATTACAGACATGCTTGTTACCAGTAATTGACTTCTGTATCTTTGATATCCGAAGTACGGTCTGCATTGTTTCTATCGAGACGCTCGTTACAGTGTCTTGTGTACCTGTACATAAGTAAACTCCCTCTATCTGTAACCAACCTAGTGGTAGAACCCAAATGCCCTTTGCAGCTTTTCTTCTGAGTGGCGATCCCTGTGAAACGTTAAATCCCAACAGACCGAACGGAAATGCCGCCTTACAGTGTTAGATAGGACATCAGGCCCATGTGTTGCAATATTTCAATCTGTCTATCCACCCTCATAATTGATCCATCGCCTCTGACTACATCTTTGACTCCACTGGCCAGGTGGTCCAACGACAAGAGATCCCCGGACTCAACCGAGTCTGGCGCATCATCTAAGCATTCAGACATATCCAGATGATACCCCGTCTGAAGCCGGCACTGAATTGCCAATGGAAAGCTTCTGAAAGCCAACCGAGTGATCCAGTGCAGCTTTGCATGGTGGATTGCCTCGTAGTTCGCAAGGTTGTAAGTGAATGTAAGCACTCGCAACGAATCTTTCCACGTAGATAAGGGGCGAAGAAGATCCAGCAGACCGAACGGCAACATGCCATCCTGCCCAAATGCGTCGGCGTCGAAGGAGATGGCCAGCGTTTCCAAGACACAATTGCCTTCCCGAGATAAAGTCTCCACGGACTGGCAGACTTTTGATAACCGCATTACATCACACCTGAGGGATAAATGACGTAACAGTTCCAAGCGAGGTAGCTTTACAACGGTCCGGCAGTCTGTAATGGCTTGGAGGTTAGCACATGGACATCACAGCACGCTTGCTACTCACACCGTGTTTGGTAAGCTAGCGTTGTTAGATCGTGTCCTGTGTCCCTGTAAAAATTTGTCCAGTCTGGCTGAGTCGTTTTGCATAATTTCTCCGTCGACCCTCAGATTCTTGATAGCACTGTGGTCGTACCACGAGTCTTCACTGTTCAGCCAATCAAAGATGTTGCTGAATTGAGTGCAGCAGGCTGTAAATTTGTGAATTGCAGTCCTCTGCGCTCTCTGCTCTGCAACAGTGGTGTGTTCCGCTGTTTCGGACCACAGAACATCTTGCTTCAAGATCATGCCAACTTTTGATGGTACTAAGGTTACAGCCGTCGATGGCACACTCGTCGCACACACAGTCACCTCTGACACCTCAGTGAACTTCCGGAATAGTCTATTCAAGCCATTAATTGTCGTGCAACAAAATTTGAGGTGCAAAGAAGTGAGGGAGTGAGGAACATGGTGTTGTGGTATCGGGAGCACATCCAATGTAACGTCGACAAAAACGACGCTGCTTAGAGATGGAAGGGAAGAAATAAGCTCATAGACTCTGTCGGAATCAGGATAACTAGTCGCGTTTTTTGGGAGACAATGCAGGCAAACGATTTTGAGCAATTTGACAGATGCAAAGAGAGAACCGTCCCTGTAATTGCGAAAACAAGTCAAAGCATCGGTGCTATTGTGCCTGGCATATTCCCATGGATCTGTTCGAGATCTTCCTGGGTTTCCACAATACAGAACCAATGAACGCCACGCAATCGGTTCAAAAAGTGGTCTCAGTCTCTGGCAGATGAGGCGGAGGTGCGCTGCAGTGCGAGATCTCTTGCTAGACCCCACACTCTCCAAGACACTTTCTATGATAATGCCCAGGATTTCATCAGGTAGAGTCAATAATGTGGCCATCGTGTTCACTGCGGGTGTGATGTATCTAGTACTAAAGCTATGTATAACAAAGCTGCGGCTTGCAGTAGAACAGGTGAAGCATGAACGGCTCCCTAGTGCAATGTCCGTGTCTATTCCACGAAGTCCAGTAGAAGCAATGTTGAACACTGCTGAAACCCGCTCCAGCCCGATGGTATGCACCCCGGGAACGAGGCAGAGGAAGGAATGGGAGAGGAGGGATGGTTTTGACATGTCGTCGCAAATAGATATATGGCAGACCCAGCTTCAGGGTTCGAATTGGAATTTGCAACAAGGTACGACATGGCACACTTCCTTTACGACAATTCTGGCGGCCTATTCACCTAGTTCCTTTCCAACCTTGGAACACATTGGAGCCCAAGGAGATATGGCACTTCAGCTTCCGCAAGGATGGACAATGCGTGTAAGACGATATCTGTGTCCGAACCCATTTTGATCTTAGATTCCTGATTACCCTGATTGGATGGAAGCAATCTTAGATCTTTCGACAGCCTTCGACTCTCGAGTTGCACAAGATAGCTGTGTATTGGTAAACGTCCTAATAACTCACACTGCATTCATACCACTATAAACTGACAGCGGTCCAAATATCATAGAGCGTCTGAAACTGCAGAGCCATCTGCAACAATCGGTCTTCAGCTTCTTTGTCTCTGATGCACATATGTTAGCGGGGGGCATAATAGATAACAAACGCTCTTACAAGTTGATGACCATGATTTCTTTTCCTCGCGGGCTCAATTTCTTTTCACTTACAAGGTTCGCATCTTCCTTGAGCAAGTGTTGGTATGGCTGTGCAAGGTGTGCTGATGATTTCCTACGTCGAACGTCCTGGCGATGTTGCATGAACACCACCACCGGTGTGCTGCGCATCAAAGCGGAAATAATCCAGGTTAGCCTTGCAAACATGTGCTGGTTGTAAGCCCCAGCCTCATAAACCAGCGAAAAATCTTGTAGCCAGGGGCATATTCTGGCTAAGAGCTGAGGCAGGCGCTCGAATACAGCTGGGACTGGGAGCTTGGATTGAAATTCACATCCACAAACGGCGATGGTCAAGCTATGAATAGACGTCTGACTTGAAAGAGACTGAAGACTATGGTAAGTCTGCTCCATGTTGGCAAAGTCCGTCGTCAGACGAAGGGTAGATAGATTGGCCACGCCAGGGGAACCGATAAGGCCCTGCCATGTCTGCAACACGTATGAGATAACAAGGGGTGAAAAATGAGCGGACACCACGCACCTATAGTCCTGATCATGACTTCATGGATGGAGTGGCCAGTGAGCTCCAAGAATGTATTAAGGCCGGACACATTAGCGATTTCAGCATGGTACTGCACCGAACAAATAGCAGTGGGATCATACCACGCCGCTGGGTTGTTAAACCATTCGAACGTGTTAGAGCTGGTGGCACTCCTGATGTACACCTTTTTGAACGTTGTCAATGTCCCTTCGGGTGCATTTTGTCTATCGGAGATGGGCCATGGCAAAGCAGGATGTTCGGCGA
Organism: Armillaria borealis; assembly: GCA_030435635.1. Taxonomy (NCBI): domain Eukaryota; kingdom Fungi; phylum Basidiomycota; class Agaricomycetes; order Agaricales; family Physalacriaceae; genus Armillaria; species Armillaria borealis. Next base: position 13,824 of record JAUEPT010000438.1, on the reverse strand, counting down.
CTTCTCTAGTTTCGAAGAAGGATCGAGTGCCAATAGGTGGCCCAGGCCAAGATATGCGCAAGACGTCAAGGTCACAGAAATGACTCATGAACGCATTCATGCCGAAGAAGGAGGAGCTGCAGAACATCATCTCCAGGTGTTTGACTGGATTGCATCTTCGGTGGTGCATGGGAAGAGTGTCAAGAACAACATCGTATAAAGCCACGTGCTCTAAACGTAGAAACAGAGCCATGAGTTCGGGTACACGGTCGCGTCTGCTGGGCTGGGTTGGGTCTGGTGGAGGAAAGGAAGGGGATATCATGGTCAGAGACCGCACAAAAGAAAGGAGGGGGGCTTGGGTGGAGGACAAGAGAAAGTCCAGGGCGTCTTCAGCGTCATACTTCGGGAGGTGAGTATTGGTTTCCAGGCTGCGGCTACCACATCGAATGCGAAGGCTGGCCCATATCTTGGGCCTGACCACAGGAAGAAACGATCGGCACACAAGCGACAATGATTTAGCACAACTGGAGCAGTGCACGTTCACACCTGGTGAGTGATCAATGTCGACTGACTCAAACCATTAAGGGAAACCTCACCTCCGTTGCAGCTGTCATGGCGCATTGCTAACAGTAAGATATATTCCAAGACTTCCAGTGGGCTTTGGGGCAAGGACATGGCGGGTCCTTTCCAGAGAATAGGAGATGGCTTCACGCGTCTATATTTACAGAGATTCCGTGTCTAAATGGAGAATACGATCGGGATCGCCGAGACTTCAGTCTTCGAAATAGATTGACGCATTTGGCCATATTGTACGGTCGCTAAAAATTGCAGCAGAAGCCCATATGGAAATTACACAGAGTAAATAATCTTCTTTCCCAGTAATGCCTTAGTCTTCGGAAGGCCTCGTTCGGTAATCATCACTGATGCGGCGCACAAGAACGGGTCCTCCCATCCCTCATGCATGCGACTGAACACCTCCATGCAGTTCAACCGTTCCAGGTCAACGGCCTTAGTAATAGCCTCATCAACACCTTCAAATTCTTTTGCCCGTTTTCGCAACCATCTCTTGGTACAATATGCAAACTCGATGCTGAGGGTTTGCAAAGGTGCCTTGGAAAGGGTCCCCAGGGTACGCTCTACCATTTTGAGCGACGGTAGGCCCGTGATAATAGACAAGGACCACAAATGGCCCAGCCCGGCCAAAGACACGAGACAATTGCTGTGGTCACTGGCGCGTTCTGCGTGTCTGCTTTCGATGCAGTGATAAGCTTAGTGAATAACATGAATATGGGCATCACTGTAGATATCAAGTAACACTCACGGTAAACATCGAGAATCAGGTGCCTGATATTGACTGCCCATTGTAGAAGCAATTGTACATGATCTAACCAATAATCATAGCGTATGCTGATTTGGAGGACCTGTAGTTCGGGAAAGACGACCCGTTTCAGCCAGTCAAGCTTATTTGCCTCGCAGTCAAACGGCAAGCAGGGCGTTTCCAGGTACAGGTGTGTAAGCCGACACAACCCATCGGCGACGGACAGGTCCAAGTTGTCCTCCAGGAGCCAAAGCTGGCCTTCACCATCGACGGAGAGATGAACCAATGAATGCATGTCTACATCGCCTCGTATATTAATAACAGGTTATTGTCAACAAGGTCAAGAAATCTCACATTGGAAAATTGCGTCCAGTGCCGGTGCATGCATATCGCATCTAATCAAGTTCAAAGATTCCACTGTCCCCAGCGCCGAGGACAAATCATGCAGCCTTTCGCCATGATCGACCAACCGTATCCCCTTCAACGTGAAAGTCCTGAGCAGTGGCAGTTGCCTTAACAGTTTGAGCAGGCCGTAAATGTCCTTCTCTGATAGCACCGCCCCGGAGAATGTCAATTCGCGTACACAATATCTGATGTGCGGATAGTGACATTGAAGATCTCGGGCAGTCTCAATAGGTGAGGGACAGGTTGTAGGTCCTGCTACGCATCAGAGCGTAGTTGGGAAGACTTTCGGTGACGTGAAGGCTGTAGAACATGCCTTTACGCGCAGGACTGAGCAAGCGACGTTCGACGAGAGCCAAGCTCCTCAAGTCGCTTTGCTTGGCATAAGATAGGATGTGGGCGATGGTTTCGGGTGCGAGCTTATCCATGCAGAGGATGTGTCGAAAACCAAGCTCCCTGTCTTGTTATATACAAAAACAACAAGGACATAGCCGCGGCACACCGCCCGGCTTGCACTTTGAACCTAGACCATACTCAGGACGGTTGCCCACACTTCGGGAAAAGATCCAAGGATGCAAAGTAAAATCATATGATGCAATTTGGTACTAAGCATAATTTTCTTCGGTAAGAAGTCTCCCCCCCACTTTTGCCTTCAGCTCCCGTAGACCTTTGTTAATTAGATTTTTGGCTAAGGCTTCTACCCGCCGACTGCTATGAACGCGGCAAAAGCCGACAACCATCCTCTGAAACCCATCCTGATCAATGAGCTTGCATAGCATGTTATCCATGGTTTTCGCACTCTTCGGTGTTGGTTTAGGCCAGTCTCTAGGACAATACACCAACAACAAGTCAACAGAGCATAACGATGGGCGAGGAAGCGTGGCCAAAGAACGTAGGAAGAAATCAAAAGCACCTTGACCCTCGACTGTCACTGCGAGAGTGGTTAAATTGACCAATCGGGAAAGATTCAATTTACGCCCTCCTCGAAGAATGCTTCAACATCCGAAACACTATTCAGCATATGTTAATGCGCAGAACTCTCCTCAAGAAGGATGCACTCACAAGATAACTGGATGACAAGACCTGTGAGACAACCACATTTCAGCAGCAGAGGCTCCACAACCGCTGCATCGACCTCGTGATGAACGTGTAGCATCAAGAATCGTAGGTCTTGGAACTGGAGATCTCTGAACCACTGATATGCAAGAGCCTCTCCTTCCCATCCCACCGTCCTTGCACCGATACTCAAACTTTGTAGTTTGGCTATGGCGCCTAGCATCGACTGGTTTCAGTTGTCCGACGGAGATGTCGTATTCGTTGCAACACGAGAGGCGAAGCACCCGAAGGTCTAACTCTGAATTGGGGCATGTGAGAACAAATCCCGCCATGATTACGATCCACGAACCGTTCATCAGAATATTGAAGGATTTAGCATCGACGCAGCACGTCTTCAGTGTTAACATTGATATGCCATCCAGTGCACCGAGAAGGGTACAAAGCGAGGTTGTGAAAAAGCTGAGGTCCGTATTTTCGAGCACCACCTCTTTCAGTCGGGGCAGGTGATCAACGAGATCGTACATCGCAAGGACATCGACTGTCTGGAGGTACGTAGTGTCAAAGATGACGCGGCGAACATACTCTCCAACTTCGTGGAATTCGTCTCTCAAGGCGCGAGCGACTGAACCTGGGGTTCGACGATTACACTTGGCCAAGTACGCCTTTCGGCTGGGAGTGTACATATCGTATGGATCAAGTGGAAGGGTGCTGTCACTAATACGCAGGGTGTGGTGACCGTAACGTCGAGAGGGATCCAAGAAGGAATGATTGACGAGGGACAGTGTTGAGACGTCAGCTCGGTTGGCAGATGCGAACCAGACGATCCTGTCCTTTAGCTCGGGAGCAAGGCCATCCATTACTGTCGAGTGAACCTAAACTCGCAAGACCATCTACACTTCCACTTTATACCCTTTTGAACAGAGACGGGCCATATTGAAAATGATTGTTCGGCAAGGATAAGGACTGCCGCGGCTGAGTTGCCTAAAGGAGGTCTGGCCTAGCAGGCGTTGGTATAACAAACTCCATACCCCATCAATGCAGCTTCAAACCCCATGCCCGTCTCCCAGGAGGTGATTGACATGATCGTCACTTTAGCGTGCAAACGTGACTTGAAGACATCTCTACGTTGCGCGCTCGTCTCTAGGGCTTTTGTCCCTGCCGCGCGAAAAGAGACGTTCTATAGACTCTTCATCCACGACTACACCTTCGGACAACCTCCGTCGAGAAGCACCTGGCACACCCTACTAGCTACCCTGAAATTCTTTCGCGATAATCCCCACATCTCTTCCTGCCCCCGGGTGCTCTGTTATCGCGCGCATCCTCACGTCAGTGTGGCCAGACTCAAAAGACTGCTGAGCCAGTTGACCAGCGTGCACACATTAATTATCGAGCGCAGCGACACAGACGTGTGCACGCTGCCCAATTTATCCCCGTTCCTCCGCAACATCTACTTCCGGGACTGCTACATCTCACATGGGGGGATGTCCAGGCTCCTAACGTCTTCGCAAAATGTGGAAAAGCTGTGTATCGTAGGTAATTGGGTCACCAGCTCCACCATCCTCAATAGAGCATATCGACTGCCTGTGCCACCTGTGCCCCTGCGATGGTGCACGGAATACGGGTTCTGGCACTCGATTTGTTGGATAGACCATGCCACCAGCTGGACTTACTACGTGCCTGGTTGGCTCCCATGTCAGCTTTGGAAAGGTTGCTCTTGAAGGTCAAAGGAGAGTCTGACATTAGCGCAGCACAGAAGTTGATCGTTGCGAATAGCAGATCGCTCCTGAAGTTGAGGGTAGCAGTGATGAGTAGGTTATTCCATGCGATGGTTGCGAAATTGTACTTACCGCCATACAGAGGCTCAGGGTTGGAGTGCAGTCATTCGACCTCTCCGAGTGTACCGTTCTGCAAACCCTCAACCTGGGCGCTTACGATATCCATCTCGATGCTCTAGTTCTCACACTAGAGACGTTGATCAAAAACTGTGCTTCATTGCATCGGTTGTGGATATCGGTGAAGGTCCGCCAGTTTGGGCGTTGAGTGATGATAGATGAAGCGACGAAGAAGTTTGATGCTTTGGACCGGGTACTTCATGACATTGGATCCAAAGCAGATGCCTGTACGATAACGATTCACCTCGTTTTTGATTCCAACCTTGTCTGGGAACAAAATTGGTGTAAAGATGGGAAAGAATACACTGCTTGGGTGAGAGGCCTCTGTTGCCAACTGGCTGGGTTCAGTGAGGAGAAATTTAGCTTAAATACGTGTCATAAGATACTTATGTGAATAACCTCCGTATAACGAAGGTGAATCGGTAGTATTTCGAGCGATCCTCGTATAACGAAGATGAGGCTGTTGCAAACCATGATGAGCTCAGGACTTGAGTGCTCAGTATTGTAATCAAACTCCAAGAGCGGACTCCAAATCTGGCTGATCGCAGAACTCGTTGACAGCCTCAATTAATGACCTACTTATGACTGCGTGTTGCTATCCCCCATTCACCTGAGTTAAACTTAGGTCTCGTTTGCGTGGTCATCTGAGTTATACTTAGATTTATCCCATTGCTCCTGCCATCCCAACAAACCTTGCAAACAAACGCGAAGCTCGGCCACTCTTCAGCTGGTGGTCATCAACTGAGACAGTCTTACAAGGCGACTTTGATGATGCGTGAGTCTCGTATGACAAGGTCTATTATTGCTCTGTGTTTGACGCGTCTTCGTACAGCTACACTTGCAACTATCACTGGACGACCACGAGCATGTGTATGTATGCTCCGATTCAGATACCATCCTGCCCATGCCACATTTGACACCTCCATTCCAAGACCCCGATGTCGAGTGGCCAGCAGATCCTGAATCTTACATTGGCTGCCATTGGGCTTCGAACTCTATGCCTTACGGAGGTTTTTTGCCTGTACGGCGTGCCGACATTTTTGAGTGCGAACTTTTCCAGTGCCTCAACCATACAAGCACATCCCTCCCGGTTCATTCCTCTGGCCGAGGCTTATGGTCTTTGGGGGCCAAGGTGGTCGAATCTTGGCGCAACTTGGAGGCTCTACTGGCAAGGCTTAGGCAGGTTTTGGAGGTACAAGCTGGTCATCGAAATATAGACCATCTGCATTTTCCTTTCCCTTGGAAGTATGGATATCACCATGCCAAGCCCAGCCGGAAAGCCATGGTGTACTCCGCTGTTCGTTCGCGAGACGCCTTCATCTTGATGGCAGCAGAGATATCGTATTTTCTCGCTCTGGTCTCGGATAGTTTCGAGGGTTCTCTGTTCCAGAACTGGTCCGCCATTTTGACGAGAGAGGTCGGCGGCAAGTGGGTAGACATGATTCGAACATCATGGCTTGTTGAACGAGACGCGGGTTACTGGGCAGGGAAAGAATCTGCCTGCAGACGCAGTTGGAATCTTCATAGACCCTCGCGAATGCAACTTTGGTTATTTTCTTCGAGCCTACACCAACTTCAAGGTTCCTTTCTGGATAGACTGGGGATTATTGGACCAACCTTACAAGGCCGAGAGTCCCGAACAGATGCACGATTATTATTTTAGACTCCCTCCCTCCCGCACTGTCACCCGTACAGCAGCTTCAACGGCTTCACCCTCAATTACACGGGATTTGGCGAAGGGGGAGTGGAGGAAGCGGCCCCCCGGGTGGGGAATGACAATTGGTTGGTCACACAATGACGCCGCAAACCTACCTCCCAAGGTTTCTGTTCAAGACGATGCCAAGTCGCCAACCGAGTCCTTCATCCCGCAACCAGCGGCTGAGAGGATTCAACTAGAGCCCCGAGTAGCAGATTCAAGATCAAATATGGCCACTCATCAGCGCTTAGGGGAAACATGGCAGGATTTCTTTCGTCGGCGTGAGGACAAGGCAGCCAAGATCATACAGTCCGAATCTGTTAGAGAGCGGCAAAGTCGCAAGGCAAGAGAGCTGGATGCAATGAAACAACGTTGTCCCGCTCGCAGTGCGAACGTCTTCATTTGGGACGTAGTCGAGGGGAAGGATTATCTCGTGCGGCAGCACGTTCCCCATCGCGATGTTCCAGACATCTGGGACGATTACGCTCCATCTCAGCAGGCGATATTCCTCGGTTTGGAAGGAATGGGACCTCAACTACGCCTTCGATCCAGACGCGGTGCAAAGCGAGAGGGAGCTTTTTTACGAAGATGAGGATTGTGACGATCAGCCAAGCTCGTTCGTGGGATCGGCTCCTGTTGAACCCACCATTGACCTGTTCACCAAGCGGACTGCTCGAGAGTGGGAAGTCGCGCATGCCAAAATGTATGGCACACTGGTGAACGATCTCAAACCGAAGGAAACATTGTCTTGGACGCTGGAGGCCGTCCTTCGCTACCGTTACGGCGTCGTTATCCCCCCTGCGCGTACACAACCCACTCCAGTCAGCTCTCTCGATAAGGTCAAACAAGAAAAATGTCGAAAAGGGCTAGGTTCCTTCAATGCGCCGCGAGATCGGGATGCTGCTGCGTCAGACGCAGACCTCATTCTTCTGTTAAGCGGATTGCAGTGGCTCGTTGAGCAAACACATCGTGAAAATCTGGTGACTCCTGGTATTCCTGAAGCTTGGTGGGACCTTACATCCAAGCACGCATCGCTACTTGGGAAGAAACACATCGTCTTTGGAGGTCCAGGCCGTCGAATCACCTGACGGGGAAATCAACGGCTATGCGGTTGGTCTGGTGATGAAGGAGAAACCGTTGTACAAGCTCATTGTTTATCGCGCGACTGACGTCTTGCATTGCCTTCGCTTCAATAATGTGGCAACTTTGGATGATTTGGTCGAAGAACTTTGCTCGCATGGGATCGCCTTCACCATGGGAGCTATATCCAACACTGAATCTCCCTCGACCCCATTACCTAGAAAGCACTATCCGGAGCCTGTTCCATACAGGCCGCTAGGATTCCAAACAGACGTATCGGACTATTCATATTACGTATGGAAGAGGGCCATCTTGTTGGCAAATCCAGCCGTAGCTAGGGCTGCATTGATGCACGGCGGCCTGATTTGGCGTATAGCAATGGAGCATGTAGAGAGTTCTAGCTTCGTGCTCTCAGGACCTGGAGAACGTGTCTTTGAGGAGGGGACACCATACTTCTTGCAGAGCAGCTCTCAGAAAGATCGCACAAGTATTTGGGCAGAAGAGCTGCGAGAGGACCAGATCGACATTATATGTGGCACTTATAAGGTTTACAACCATTCCTCAAGGTGTATCAGCATGACGCAAGACGTGTCTTGGTTTCCCAAAGGAACCAGCTTCAAAAACTCTGGTCTAGATATGGGCTTCTGGAGTGCGGACGCAGAGCATTGGTACCTTCGACGAGTGGAAATGTATCGCAACAGGCTCTGCCCAAGGCAGGTGTCAAAATCAGACTGGAATGGAGACGCAGTATTCGCTTATGGAATGCAGCAACTAAAATGTCACAAGGTCTGGAGTCCGTTTCGAAGCGGTTTGTCCAAAAACATGTACTCAATCGCCGAGTGGCCTAGAATTAGTAGTGGGTTATCTGTAGTGTTGTATATTTTGAATTGGGGTCAGACCTTCGTACATCTGTTTTGTGCACTTATAGCTATCTGTACCATTAGTTGTACCATATTTGTATAAACCGGTTGGGCCAACAAAGCTGTTCCCTTTTAGGATTTCAGGCTTGACGCGAACCTATTGGAAATGATCCCATACCTCCTCTCGATGACACCACCAGTATTGTGCGACGATGTTCTTCTTAGGATAGCGGACACTGTGGGTGGAAGTGATCTGGAGACGCTTTTGTCTCTGTCCCTCTCTTCCAGGATGCTACAACAAGCCTGCCATCCATGGAAGTATCAAACGGTCCATATCAACCATTCGCATCCTTGTTTCGAGGTGGCAGGGTTTTGCAGGAGGAACCGCAATGTCGTCCGGAAAGCCGTCACACTGTCCTTCAGGGACAGTCGTATTTGAGTATGGTGGCTTGCGTATGTTGCTGGATATATTGGGTTCTGTTGTCGCGCTGAAGTTTCAGTCCGTGTCAATAGACGGAGAGGATGGGGCACCCGTGTTGGACGATCGTATCAAGATTGTCTGCATGGACAACTGCGACTTTTCGACGTGTGCATTGCACCTCATTTTTGGTAGCAGTTGCATCGAGGGATGGTCTTTGAGCCGCTTTGCGGATCTCCGCCAAATCGCGGCGAGCGACAGCCCTACATCACCTTTACCATTCCCAAGATTGAGGGAGCTAAGCCTAGATTTATGCGGCTTTAACTGGGTCGTGCCTCCGTACCATTCTATTACGCAATCACCTTTGGACGAGCTCATGCTATTGCTGGAAAGGGTTCAGTCTTTGGTTTCTTTTGATGCGGTTTTCGCACCGGGAATAGAGGAGTATATAAACAGAATCGTGGGGCAGAATGCGAATGTTATCAAGTCTCTCACTCTGTGGCAAGATGGTGAGCTTCTTGATTCATGATTCTGCTTGTATTGACCGTTCTGCTGGTCAGATTTTGATCCACATGACCCGGATTGGGCATGGGTCGAGCCACTGGTACTCAGCAAATGTGCGGTGCTTGAGGATCTCTTCATTCACTGCTTCCATGTCGATTTGTCAGGCATGGCCGCCACGCTAGGCGAAGTTTGCACATCGCTGAAGAGCATTGAATTGCATGTGTACTGTATCGCAGGCGCACTATGGGACGGCTACCTAAAGGATGCCAACATGGGGTTCCATGCTCTGGACACCGCGTTAATCAATGTCGTCACTCAGCATCATGCATGTGCCTGCACGAAGTTGGTGATCCACGTCCGGCTGGAAAGTGACCTGCAGCTCCGACTGGTTAGGGATTGGACGGAAGGTTTTCTGGCTAACTCGATCGAAGGAGGCACGTTGTCGGTGGAATGGACATCTGTAGTAGATTGTGATCTGTATGAGGAATATGTTTGACTGGACGTGTACGACATATTTTAGGAAAGGGATTTCTTGTAATTTGAAATAGCTCTGTACGCTTCCTAGCTAACACAGCGATGGTTGGGAAAGATGTATCCTCGAATCTTGGTCTATACACACGAAGTGATGCTGAAGGAGGGAGGAATGGACAGAGATATGATTCGATGTGTACCACAACCTCATCTTTCGCTTCTTTGGGTGGGCAGCCTAGGTATGGTCTGATGGAAGTTTGTGTTCCTTGATGCTGTATGAAAAGAAAATTAGACTCATTTTGAGAGCAAATGGGTCTATCATCAGGCACACACGACGAGTTAACTGATATGATAATACTGTCTCGATTCCGCCACGCTACAAATAATCAAAAAGGTACTGTTCCCATTGTGTCATTATGTATTCTCGATGAAAGGAGTTAATGCTATTTAGTTAATGCTATCGAGTGTTATCGACGAACTGGCACGCATACTAGTCTGGTTCAACCCCAGTGATGATTAGCAGGAACAGATTCTCCCAGTCATGGAATAACCAATTTCAGGGCACACTGTAACACGTAACAGGATAAATGACAGAAGACTACATGTACAGTGAATACTTTCTCAACAGTTCATGGCTTCAGTCAATATATTTTTCTGTTGCGTCCTTGCGAGTCAGGGTCCCGACCAGTGTCCGCCCACGTTTTAAATAATCAAAAAGGTAGTGGCAGATGGGCTCCATTTACTACAACGAACCACAACTTCAACAACAGAAAATGGTTCAAAAGACCTTCTGCAATTCGTCGAACAGACGAGATGCCGACAATGCCGCCATCTCCCGACTTGTGCGCAATTCAATTTGAGATTGACCAATATTTAAGTCGTGTAATATTATTATATTATTATTGGATATATCCGTTCGGCCGAAAGTAGGGCGCGCTGCTGAATCATCAAAACGACAAACAAACCACAACAATGCAGTCCAGTGGTCACTGGTCCATCCTCCCTTCAGGTTCAAGTGCTCATCCGTGTTCTACATGGATTTATCGCAATAAGATCTTCCGTGTTCAACATGGATGTCGTGGCATGAAATTTAAGTTCGTTTTTCGACCTCTGGCGCCAGTCCTTATCACCACGCAATACTCCAAGTACCCATCCGTGTTCTACATGGATCTATCGCAACAAGATCTTCCTGTGTTCTACATGGATTTCATAGCAGGAAATAAGTTCATTTTCGGTCTCTGCTAGTGCCTATCACGACCAAAAAAAAAAACCCCCAAATCAGCGGTACTAGACACGTTCCCAAGATCTCCAACGATTCACTCGAATACATGCCCATCTCGGCTCCCAGGTAGGCAAGATCACGTCCCTAATAAACCAGCATTTCAATTAAACCAAGCTGTAGAATATTCAGTCTTCATCCATTTGGACTTGCACGTCGCGATGGCCCTTACCGGCGCTATTACTTGACATCACGCAAATTATTGGACGCGTCTGCCAACCTCAATAAATAGGGCATCGACTCAACATTTTGCATTTCAAACACCCGTTTGTTTGTTAAAATCTGTCTCAGATAAGGCCCGCTGGAAACTGCACCCATGGACTTTGATCGACACATCGCGGAGGTCACCGTATTCGAACCTTCTACTGTCATTAACCACTTCCAATTACCTGCTCACCACAATTTGCGTCCCTTACCCATCACCATTCAGTGGCAACACGCAAATGCTGATCCGTCGACGCTTGGACCAATTGTCCGTCTACTCAGCAACGTGCAAACCGTTATTTTCCGGGACACGCACCTAGAAGGCCCCGTGTCACTTGTTCGCACTTGGGTTCAAGAGGTGGTTCTACTGAACTGCTCTGTAACGCAGGAGAGTCTTTTGGGTCTGTTGAAACCCTGGGGTTCTCTCTCAATTAGCGGAGGCAGGACGATGGAGACGGAGGAACCGCATAGAGAAGTGGATGCTCTCGCGTTAAGAACATTACACATTGATTTCGAAGGTCTTCCCCCCCGGTGCGCATACACCATATACACCTGGTTGAGCATCGTGGAGGGTGTGAGGAATATCTATGTTTATTGCGAGTTGGATATGGACACCGCCATCGTTCAAGGCTTTCTTAATCGATGGTGTGCCAGTATCGAGCACTTCAATGTTATACAAAACGGTGCGCAACTTCCTCAGATCTTTCTAATGGATATTGACTTTGGGAGTAGGTTATTGCGAAAGTCAGCTTTGGGCAGCGAGTACCCTTGATTTTCAAAACTGTCATCATTTGACACAGTTGAATATTCAATGCTGGGATACGGAGTTGGTTCCGTTAACAGCGTCGCTGTCCACAGTTCCTTCCAAGACAATTGGAGATTGTGACCATCGGGTTTCGTGTCAAAGATTGGGCGGACAAGAGCATGCAGTCGAAGTATAGGGCACCACTCCGCGAATTTGATGCGCAGTTGTTCAGACTGGTGGACCATTTTAGTTTCGAATTGCTTAGGCTGCAGCTGGGTTCACGCTGGGTAGGGAAGAAGGACGGGGTCATCGAGTTCGTCCAAACGCATACACCTTGTGTTGCGAGTTTGGCCCGTTCAAAATTCCTATTTCATTGGAAGTTGTTTTAATACATCTAAATTTATCGAAATTTGTTGGAAGACTTGGATGGCATGTTCCTTGATCGCGATGTCTGTACTGTACCAGACTGCGTGTTCCGTTAGCCGAAGTCTGGCATCTAGAGACAAATGCTTCCGCGGGATTGAGAACTGCGTTATCTAGATCTGTCGCCAAATTTAAATATAGAAGACATGCAGTCATCTCCTACCCCTCAGTTCTCATCTCCTTCTGTCTTGGCCCTGGTCATGGCCAACGTGGTTTCCAACGAAGTCACCATGTACCACCAAAATGACCACCATGTCTTCCAGCCTGTTTTCCCGACCCACACACGTCCCATCGCCGAAATCCTTTCCCTACATCCATTCCAAAAAACTGGTGCGTGCCACCAATGTCACTGGACTATGGTCTGACCTTTTGTGGCAGCCTACTGTACGTTTCCCGAGTTAGGCCCTCTCATTAGCATACGTACAGGAACGTATCCAGAGGGTGTCAGGATATGCTTGTCAAGGGTGGTCGACATATCGGAGGATGCAGAAGCTCTTTTCGAGATGAAGGCAGACCTCGTGGTGTATCTGAGTGTATGTATGGTTGTCGATGGCTTGTCTCACTGTCTGACTGTGCTCTGTAGGACTACGTCACTTATCATGCCAAGCGCGCAGACATTGAGACCCTCATAGGGCTTTCTGATGCAGTACCTTGGTTCGAAGCGTGGTATGATGCCAGGACGCTGTTTCCCTTCGATTGGCTGGCTCCATACCTGCAGCCAGGGACCAGACAGTACCACAACACCCCAATGTTCATTCACGAGAAGCTGCAGAATGTCACCCACATGGTGGTTGTGACCACCTTTCTACTTGCAGGATACGACCACCCTGTCACTGGCGCTCAGCCACATCCTTGTAGAATGGGCTCGGACGAACTATCCCCATGGCGTGGAATTGCACTGGATTCGCCTGTGAAACCCTGTCTAGCGACAGCTCTCCTTACTGCACCGCCATCCTCTTGGTCAGGGCAGACCTTGCCCGGCCCACTGGCTCAACTTCTTCCCTTCATCACAGCCAGATGCATCCTGGGACAGATGTGAACCGGGTGCCGCCCGTTCTCAATATCTGACACTATTCTAATGCTATGCGTACTGCTGCATATGTATTTCTGTGAACTGTTATCCGCCTCTTCTAATTAAACCTTTCAGGAACCTGTTGATGTCTCTGGACATGGATGCCGGTTTCGGAAATTTCAGTTTACCTTTCATACAACAGACCCAGTAGCTTTGCATTTGGTATATAAAATTATGGTAGATTGAAATCATTAGGACCCACATTCTTCTCAAAACGTACCCATCCTCATGTCCAAGCGTCTACATATACTGTTCTCCGACGGTGTCCCTTTGGAGGACAAGCTAAAGTTTTTCACTGTCCCGGAACTGCGCAACATCGTGGAGAGGGTTGTTGAGCTGCCTTGTGAAGCTAAACACCTTAGAGGACCACTGCTAGAATTTGTTGCTGCACGATCAACAGAGGTTCAAAACGCCATCCGTTGATG
>JAUEPT010000437.1:0-21425 GCA_030435635.1 Armillaria borealis | reverse complement strand
GAAAGATATGGTTGAGTACCTCTGGAGGGAGACGCCGGACAGGACTGAGGAGATCCCGTCTTTCGCGAACTGCCTCCGTGACTCGCGCGTGCTCCTCGCCCAGCGCTTCAATCTTTTGGGAAACAGCGACGATCTGGGCATTCAGCGAGAGGGAAAAGGCCTCAAGATTGGATTTCTCCAACTCGATGCCTTTAATCTGCTCATCGTATGCTGATATCATGGTAGATAGTACCATCTCTTCGTACTGTGAAGGCGAGTTGTTTGAACGGGTGAGATGCATCCACTCAGGATCATCGGAAAGAGAAGGTTCAATGGTGAAGGTGCAGGATGGCAAGTGATGGTTTGGACACGGGCATCCAGAGCAAGGCGCCCACACCGAGTCAGCATACATGACAATTTCTGCCTGTGCAACGAGATGTGGATGTCATGATGAGTCCATTGTTCGACGTTTATCATACAAATGGACATCATACCAAGATTGAATGAGAAGATTTGGAGAAGATGTCTTCTCAAAAAGAGTCGAGTACAAGCTGGGTGACCTAGTTCACGCTCCGTGCTCTGGAGGAGTTTACACTAGCACGAGGTCTCAATGAGGTCCTCCCAGAGACAAGCAGACTCTCACGGTGCATTCAAGAGTTAATAGAGCCGGACTTCGGACCGAAAGTCAGCGCATATCAAGAAACGGGACTTAGCGGCCCGTCGTTCCGTATCAACCCTAACCCCACCACTCATCCATCATGACAGTGACCCCCATCACGTTTACTTTTCCCGTCTGCGATAATCTTGATTATTATACCTCATGCTTCATCTTTTTACATCCTGAGGCTCTCTGCAATACGGAAGAACCCCATCCAGCGACACCGAAATGGGACGAAGAGCGTCTGCCACGACGGCATCCATTATTTCTGCTGTTCCGGGAACTTCATCCAATGGTCGCACGCGTAGCACTCGAGCGGAAGATGTAGCGACAAAAGTGTGCTTGACTGGTAGCACCACAGAAGACATTGCCAGCTCGCTAGGTGCAGATGAAGCTGGGAAGGAAATAGCCGCTGAGGAAGGTGAGCAGCTTCATATCTACGTCTCTGCTGTACTTGATAGCAACAGTGCCACCGACTCAGGATGGAGTCAGACAAATGCAGCCCACAAGTGCGAGTCGACGTCGCTCTTCGAGGACGACGACGAAGAAACACGACATCGAACGAACTAAAGGTTCGTCCTCGTTGTTTATGCATCAGGGTTCAGGGCATACCCATATCAGCAGCAGAACCGACACCTGAAGAGCACGTACCTGTGTCAACACCGAAAAAGCGACCCACCGCTGGTCCGACGAGCCCATCGAAGAGACGAAAAGTGGACGCACCGACGCGTGAGCCTGTTGTTGGCTGCCAGACATTTCGATGGATTCACCAACTTTGCAGCAGTAAAAGTCGAAGGCGATGCCTCACCGAAAGCAATGTCCCAGGTCGATTTGCCCAGAACACCGAGGAAACGAAAAGCGGACGTACAGACGCGTGAGTCTGCTATTCTCTGCCATGTAAAGCGCTGGTTCCATTTCTTTCTCAGAAGTGAAAGCAGCAGTAGCAGAAGAAGCTCCGGTGAAGATAATATCCCAAACCGATTTGCCACAAACCGCAAGGAGACGAAAATCGGACCCATCAACGTGTGAGTCTGCGTCTGATTACTGCTTATATCACTGGTTTTACTTGTTTCACAGCTGTAAAAGTAGAAGAAGACGATTCCTTGGCGAAGGCGGCATCCCAGTCCAATTCTCCCAAAACTCCAAGAAAGCGCGGACCTGCGAGGGTGAATAAAGATACGGTGGGCACGGCGACGCCCGCCTCTCCCCAAACGAAGTCTCCCGCAAAACGGCGTACGGCTGCGAACGATGTCGCCAAGGGATCAGAAACAGTGGTGGACGATCAAACCACTGTCATCAACGCGGAGACAGAACCCTGCTCAGGCGCTACGGCCACTCCACGAAAGGATCACGCAAAAGACCTAGTATCGTCAAAATCTCCAGCAAAGAGGAAGCGTCGTGCCTCCGTTGACGGTAGCCCATCGAAGAAGAGGCGGAGTGGGCCTGTTAAGTCTGAACAAGGTAAGCACCCTGCTTTGCTCTGCCTCCCTTACTTAACTCTAATACTGGTATAGTGGAATCCTTGTCGCTCGGACCCGCGTCTCTGCCTCTCCTGGAATTTCCTTCAGGTAACACGCCCAGCCTGTGGGCTAGTGTACGTCCAGTGTTCGTTTTAGCGCTGGTTTTCCGAGGCTGATTTCTGTTAGAACAAGACCGACTTGGTGATATTGACGTCAAAGCTAAATATGGTGACCACGATCTTCGTAGATCAAGAGAGTGCCATCGGTATTGCGATACAGGTTGACGGAGAAGTGGAACTATCCATGTTTGTACCGCCTTTTTCGTATTTTCAACACCGAATATCTGATGTAGCATCGCAGCACAAGAGACTGCAGTCGTCAGTCTGCACTAATCGATTCTTTGATCCCTTTGGATGTACCAGAGGCGCCCCAACCGCCACCTGAAGACATGCCAGTTTCTTCTCCCATCAACTTGGTAGACCCCCATCCCTCCACTCCGGTGCTAGAATCCGAAATTCCGACGACTCATGCATCGAACCCCATATCCTCCTCTTCCGACGATTTTCCTGGTGGCGTAAATACCGTTGCTCATCCTTCATCAACGCAAGTTACAGAAATACCGACTTCGGACAGTTCTTTACCGGGCCTGTCCATCCATGAGCCACTGAAGACGTATAATCTACAGGCCTCCGGTCGAGTCTCGCAGCACACGTCTTTCGGAGATCTCGTTCGTAGGGATACTAATATCTTATCTACTCCATCGTTCCCGCCAGATGTGAGAACCTCGCCACCGCCTCCAGGCCTACACAAACCTGATGTAGCAATTAGGCCTTCACCATCTGTTGTATCAAGAGATCAAACGATCATCGACGTGCAGCAAGCCCCATTCCTATTTGGCAGCAATCATGTTTCTCTTCCGTCCTTCAGGTCATCGACACCTCCACCTCGCACAATGCAACGGGATCGAAAGCGGGATGATTACCCACGAGAGACGTTGAGTCAACGATTGGGACCTCCTCTGCATCATTCTAGGTACTGGGATAACGAGTGGGATAATTACCCTCAAAAGAGATTCAGCCAACGGTCGGGATCCCCTATACATCATCACAAGCACTGGGATAACAAGTGGACTAATTATCCGCGAGAGACGGGCAGCAGACGACCGACTTACCCTTCACCTGAAGGACACTCTTCATTGTCAACTGTGGCAAAGGATCCGCGTCATGATCCTTTCTCCGGCCGTCCAGTCGGACCCGGTAAAACGAGCGACCCTAGACGACGTTCACCGGCGCGTGGAAGCCTTCAAGCGTTTTCTCCCGCTCCTGTGTCACATCATCAGTCCCAGGTTCCGGAGCATAAGCCCGGAGTTTCAACGTCGCGTTCGTCGAAGAGCGGATTACCGTCTTTCAAGAAGATTCGCAGCGCCGCAGGTAGCAGCATACTTCCTCCTTTATCAACTTCAGTTACATCAAACCCTCTCCCACCGGGACTGCACATACACGAACCGCGCTCTATAGAAGCTTCCTGGCCAACTCACGCTGATGCACAAGTACATGGTCGATCACACCTAGGCCTTTCAGCTGGTGGCGATCATAATCGCTCTTCATCGTCATTTCCAGCGACCTCTGCTCGTCGTCACTTCTACGATCAAAGGGATCATCCTTATCGAAAGACGGAATCTTCGTCAAACATGTATAGCGAGCGCTTGGAGCTATATTCTTCTAAAAAGACCTCGTTGACTTCTTATATGATGGACAAACTTTCCCAAGGAATGGGGTTCCAGCATTCTGACCCTTTCAAAAGCCACCCAAGTTCTGGCCGTCCTCCTAACCCTCTACCACTACCTCGATTTTCAACTGTTGGGCCCGCTCCCATCATCAAGAAGGAAGCGGACTTGATATACCCCTTCAGACCACAACCTGCTGGAGGACCAACGCCCTTTGTTTCGAAGAGATCTTCTTCACCTCCGTTATACGTTCCTTCTGCAACTCCACCCCCCGATAATCTGCTTAAGATATCGCGTCCATCAAGCCCGGATTCTCTATACGCTCCCTCGCCAACGATACATGATATCCAACCGTTGAATGTCCCTTGCGAGGATACATATATGCTGGACGAAGTACCATTTTCGCCGCCCCTGCCTCCACCGACAATTGTGTTATCCACTGCAAGGGTAGACCCTCTTCCTCCTTCAATGATGAAGCCGCGGCCTCTGGCCATGTTTTTCCAGGGAGGACATAATGCAAATACGGCCCCTCAATCGCCTTCTCTGTCTTCTGTGATGGAGGAAGAGCGGAACTTGCCTAATACGTCACAATCCGACATTCCTTGTGAAGAGGGAGCCGGATGCGTCTCCAATACCCGTGAAGCTGGACAAAACGGCATCCTTCGACAGCTACAGGCCGAACAAATCGTCAACACTGATCTGACGCGTCATGAGCCGAACGGTTTGCATTCTGGTCCGCAAGAAATCGGCCATGCGTCCGAATCGAATCCCGGTATTCACGAGCCCCTGCAAGCCATCAGTCCGGACATTCAACAGCTGACCAGCAGTAATGTTGCGCTTCCCGAGCAGGCAGATCTACCCGATAATGTAGCACCGATGGCTGAAACTGAAGAGATCGTTATCGATGATCTGCCAGAAGTACAGCAATTTGCCAACACCGATTTTCCAGCGCTGTTGTTCGTGCCGTTGCCAGGATACGGCTACGCGTCGTTGGGGTATTTCCGAAACCTAGGCATTGTTTCGAAGACAAGCACAGACGAAGGAAAGAGAACAGTGTGGCGCGCACGATTGCGGTGGGTGGCCGACGAGGAGTATGGTGAGATCGAGGACGAGACTGTGGCCAAGGGGTGTTGGTGGTCAGAGCAGAAAGTTGTCGAAGACATCGAGGATAAGTTTGTGAGAGATCAGTGTCCAGGTCTTGGCATAGGCATGAGAGCTGTAGAGCGATGGTGGTGCCGGGGATGTGGTCGGGTTAATCGGGAGGATGGATGGAAGTGGAGAAGGTGTTTGAGTGAGAAGTGTAAGGTGTGTGAAAGCTGTTCTTATATCCTTCTTTTTCACAACGCTAATGGTCGTGAGAATAGGACAGGGAACCAGAATTTCTTAAAGCTTTATCCTTGGACGAGGTTCGTGGGCGTAATGACCGGATGCCGATGGCACGGCCGCATGAAATGGCGTCTGTTCCTGGGATCACGACGACGACATGGGAAGACGGGACAGTGACCTATATGTATCCACTCTCGGCATCTCGCTTGGTGAAACACATATTCACAGGCAACTATCCCCCGCTACAAGAGGATGCGAGCAAGTTGTGGGTAGGACTACAAGGCAAGGGGGTGGAGCTCATACGTGGTCGTGATGGTGGGTCGATCTGCTCCTTTGGATATTCGGTGTTGTGATGACGATTGGACAGGTCCTTATTACACTTGCGCCTTTGTGGGAAATAGGGAGGACTGGCCGGAGAGCGTTAAGGAAGCTAGCGAGGTCATAAGTGACTCTGCCGTTGGCTATGGGGAGTTCCCTTCCGGGATGGATATACAGCGAGTCGAGGTGCTTGCTTGGTTCATTAAAGGATCAGCGAAGTTCAAGGTAGGCTCTTTTCTCAGGTACTTATAGCAAGCGCTAAGATACGGTGTTGTAGGCCCACGAAACCGGAGCCGTTAGTCAGGTTTTACGTGCAAAACAGTGTTTGGTGGGTATCCTCTCTCTTGGGTGCGAGGTGGAGATTTTCTTGCATAAGTGTCGTGCCGTGGCGGAGCTCCCTTCGATGGAAGGCTTACTGACGTTCAAGGCCGAGGATGGAACAGAGCAGGTTACGGTAGATGCTGAGCCATCGATCGCTAAACCAAGTGCGCTTCGGAAAAAGAAGGTCGCAGATGCGGGTGACCTTTCGATTCATATGGTGCACGGAGACGTGCTCATCTTGTCCGGGGACGATTTTGAGTATAATATAAAGAGATCTGGAAGTGGTATGCGTGAGTAATTTATCTCCCCACGCTTTGGATCGCAGGCTCATGGTTCGGTATAGTTATTATAGCATCCTCCGATGTATGATGATGATGCGTAAGTCTAAGGTTTCCATTCCGCTGCCGTGCATTATTCTCATCATTTGCTTCTCTTGTGCAGCTGTATAGTAGCTGTTCACGGTCTGCTGTTGTACGCATAAATGATAATGCATTGTACAATATCATGTAGACTCCGCTTGTAGAAAGCGCAGCGCGATTATGTGTGGTCCATCCACTCAATGCTTTGAAAAGTAGCTCATCAGATGTTACGGTGTGCATGATAATGACATTGTTCAGCTACATGAAAATCTACGCTACAAGATATGATTACGGGATCCTCGTTCGATATAAAGCAATGCCAGTATAGTAAGTGTCCTATTTCTAATTTCAAGCAATACGAAAGCAAAATTTAGAGCAAATGCGAAGGAAAGCAGTAAGATAGATCCGGTCCCATGCGATATTAGAGCGATGAAATTATAGTAGGTTTGTGAATTGAAGTCGGGTCCAAGGCGCCGAATGTACGGATCGGCCTATCCACCCCGCTGTCAGCAGCTGTTTACTGTGGGGACAATGTACGTACATACACTCTGGTCAGTCGTGACCACATTAAATTGCGCGCCAGAGATGCGGGCTGCTCCACGGCTGTGGGACTAATGAGCGGTTCATCAGCCCCGCGGTCGAGAGCGCAGACTTACCGGACTGTTATTAGTGCTGATGTCTGCGGGGTCGATTCAGTCGTTGCACCAAAACTTCAAGGGAATTATACGTACGGGGTACGAGACATTGGTAGCGCATGAGCATTTGTTGTCCGTTCTGAACGAACGTATAGTAGCATATTTCGCCGAGTGCCCACGAAGATTGCGGGGCCCACATTCTTCCGCGATGTCCTCCAGGAATGGCCATTTATCAGCAAAGGCAGGTGACGATGAAGAAATAAAACACGACTTGGAACTGGGCTGATGATAATGATTTTTCGTCATTCCTCAAGGCGGCTTAAATAGTCCTCACACGACCGTGACTCGTCCTTCACAGCAGGCTCGAGTCAAGCGGAAAGCTGTTCCCGCGTCGCCCTCTCATCTCGCTCATCGGAAAGTTGAACCAACGGCGCATTGTTCGGAATGTATCCTGATTGGGGTGATATCAAGAAGGCCGAATGGCAGTGCTGCGCAAAGCGCGGTCCGGATTCCGTACTAAGTAGACGCTGGAATGCAAAGCTAGCGTGGAGTCACAGCGATCGGTTCGGGCCATCGATCGATGCCTTATCACTGGCTTGGAAAATAAAGAGCGTCGCCTAGCACGAAGTGAGCAAGAATTTTTGATAGACCTAGAACAACAATTATCTTAGCATCTTAGATGTATAACAGTACTGCGTGAAAAATGCGCGTCACAACAGGGAATAAAAAGCCAGGTCCTGCCTAACGCGTCTGGGGAGTATTACCGCCGTGTATGTAGGGGTCCACGGAAACGGTTCGATGCAGGATGAAGATGTCAAATACAGCATGGAACAGATCCCGGTATTTATCGCAAAAAGTGTGGTTCGAGGGGAGCAGAGTAGAATTTTTCCACTTCTTTTAATGGCCTCGTAATTGACCATAAAGTAGAGCTCCCTGTATATCAATACTTCATCTGAATTGGGTTCATCTATGTTTGGTTAAATCGGTTGATAGAAAATCATGAAGTAAGGCCACGGACAGACCTAGGAATCTTTACTTTCAATTATACTGGTCGCTGAACAACTTAGCGCCAGCGTGAGATTGGCCACTGCGTTGTATTATGTAATGAAACATATTCCACCTGACTCAGTGACCGGTATTGAACAGCATTGAGTTTCTCCCGCGTCAGTGCCGGTGAATCCAAGGCGCCTGCTCTTGTCGTCTCACCAATTGTCCACCGCCGTCCGAGTCCTGGACATCTTCATAATCTCGAGAGTCGCACAACGTCATATATCTATATTAGTTTTCTTGTCACGGCGCTACATGATAGGGAGCAAAGATAGAACACTGGGAGAAGAGTTGGAGTAGTAGTCGCGAGAAGTTGGCACAGGACTCGGAGGATTCGGGCAAGGAAATGCCGACGCGGCAAATACCGGAAGTTGCCGTTGCAAGCTTGAGCGTATTGAAGTGGAAAGGATTAGGAAAGGACGGAGGAAAAAGAAAGGCTCAGGATATGCTGCATTCGCCCGTTTCGACGTCCCTAGCTGAGGGATATCCATAGGAACGTTAGACTCGAACTTTAAACTTCGCGAACCAGCATAAAGTTATTTTATCCCGGAATAGTATTCAAATCACCCGAGTGTAAGAGGAGAAGAAAAGCTTCTCTCTGGTCTCTCTGCTGTAAAACATGCTGTAATACACGACGGGAGAATCTACTAGTAGACCCTGGCTTATTCATCTGTTTCGCGTAAAGAAGGTATGTTGCGCAGTCTCCTGTGGTTGACCTTCTGGAACTTGAAGTTTCAGATCGAGGCTCACTGCGTCAATGCAATGGGGCATAGTAATGACAATGTCATAGGCTACATGTTACACGTATATCTATGCTACAAGGCGCGATGTAGGGTCCGTGGTGAGAGATATTAACAAGCCAATATGGTAAACGTCCGAATATGAACGACATCGAAAGCATTGCGAAAACAAAAAAGCGGTGGAAGATAAGTAAAAAAACCCTAATGCATCATTATTTGAGAAGATAAAATTATTATATGTGTAGAGCGGTCAAAACGATCGAGGGCAAGGAATCGGCTTAGCCACGCCACGAGCTATAAGTAGACACGGTGATCAGCTGTTCAATGTGTGGACAAGGCGTGCACGCATACATTCGGGCTGGTGGTAAACCGATCTAAACTGAGCGCCATAGTTGCGGGTTGTTCCACGGCTGTGGGACTGATGAGCGGGCTATTAATCCGGCGGTCGGGAGGGCGGACTTACCTGACTGTTGGAGGTGCTGACATCTGTGGTGCCGAATCAGTGATGAGCAGGACATGTTTAGGGAGATACGTACGTGCGATGAGGCATTTGTAGCGTGAGATTTCGTTCTGAGATAATATGTACCAGCAAATTTCACCAACCGCCCATGAAGTTTGTGGGGTCCATTGTCTTTCGGGAATGTTTCCTCCGTAACCAGCCATTCCTTGGATGAAGAAACGGTAATTGATGAGTGAGTAACAAGGGAGGAGTTGGTGATGATTTTCTCCGCCATTCCTGAGACGACTTATGTAGTCGATGCGGCAGAGAACATGACCGTCACCCGTCCCTCACAGCAGGCTCGAGTCAAGCGGAAAGTTGTTACCGCAGTGGCCACTCATCTAGTTCATCGGAATGGCCAGCGGCAGGTTGCTCGGAAATACCCACGATCAGGCTGCTGTCAATGTTATATGACGAAGGTGAGTTGGTAGTGTCAGTACGAGGCGGCCCGAGTTCCGAGTCTGGCGCTCAGAGGAGAATTGGCGCTGAACCACAATGATCAGCCATGTTCATTGTCGTCATATCAGATGAACAGCATTCTTGCTGTTTCTACCGCTGTAGCTGGCTGGAGTCCAATGTCGGAGCAACATGGTCGGACGAGTCGAGATATATTTTTGTAATGGAAGACTGTGCATTAAACAGCAATACCCAAAAGAAAAGCGGCTGTATGCAATGGACACACGCACGGAAAATAAGATTTGGGCAACAGGAAGTGGTTGCCATCGGAACAACGGAATATATATTGCTGTGGAATGAGTCATTGTAAAATTAAAAAAACCCTCATATGTATCTCATCGAAACCCGAAGAAAGAGACGCCTATTGACGGCGGCGGTGCCAGAAACGTATATCAGCAATACTAATGATGGGACCTGCATCAGTACACAAGTCGGCTACAAAAAATTGAAGATTGAACTCACCCGACACGCCGACCGGTATACTGGGTGTGGATTGTATGGAGTCCATTGGGACGTATCTATGAGATGCCAATAACGCGAACCCACATAAGGCTGTAAAGAAAATTTATTCGTGAAAAAGAAACGGTGTACGTGGCACACTCACGACTGTTCTATTTGTGCTGACATCTATCGGAACAAGGAGTCAGCGATTATCAAGATTCCGATGAGAAAGGGGATGTACGAGTTGTTAAGCATCTCCAGGTATGCATTCTCTTTCTCCCACCATACTCATCGATCTCCCAAGTTACACAGCAGCACATGGGCGCATTCCACTGCTTTCCTGCGAGCCACCAATCACTGAAGGCTGGGCGCGAAAATGATGGATTCGTGCTAATATCCATTGATGTGCAAACGGACGGGTCGGGGTAGGAATATCAAAGCACAGTGGGTGTCGAGAAAGGAATTTATACTGTAGACCAAGCGAAGCTACAGCGGCTAGGACAATGCTAGAACAAGTCTGATATTGTCTTCGGTGGCAAGGTGGCCCGGACTGTGGCACAGCAATGAAAAATCTTCGCCTTTGCAGTGATGAATGATAGTGGCGGCAACTCTTCCTCCAATGCCTTGTATATTGATAAGAAAGGTTTCACTGGGCGCACAAGGTCACTCACTGAGCAACGGGCCCGCCTTTTACAGCGTGCTAGCCAGCGAAGAGAACCCAAATGATGCACAACAACCTGCACGAAAATGCCTCTCGAGTCGGATTCTTCAACGAACACTGAGACGGAGGTAACGTACCTGGAGATTTACAGCCTTCTGTCCCACGTATATTTTCCTTCCCTTTACCGAAGTCTAGTACCATATGTTGCCAGTAGAGCACGGAGGGCCTGAAGGAGATACCCGAGAGCCTTGTGGGCCGAAGATACCCTAACCTGATATTCATTCTTGAATGAACAGTGGGGGGCTTCGGCGACGGGCACCTGCGATACAGGAAGGATATCGATAAGGGCGCATGATGGTGGTAGTCAGAAGAGAAGGGGTATCGAATTTGCAATGGAAGACGAACGCCCACGTGGCTTGCTTGTTTTCCGCCCAATTACTCTATACTCAGTCGCGTCGAGCCTTTGGGCATATTCAGCTTCACAATTTCTATCTACCTTAATCCTGTTTTGTGTTATATATGATAGCCATATTCAATGGGAGCCTTACTGATTTTTCTCTTAAGGTTCACAGTCTTCAGTTTCTCTGTTCGCCGCTCTTCATTTTAACATTTGGAGCGCGTTCTTAGTATCAACCATAGTACTGATTTAGCCGGATGAGCGCCTGCCCAGAATCCCTCAAATTTCTGGTTTGGGAAAGCTTGGTTGTACCTTCGTCGGAGAGAAAAGAGACAACAACCGCCACGGATGTACTTCTTGTCTGGAATTAGGGTGCTGATTTCACAGTACTTAATAACATCTACCGGCCTGATGAACTGTTTACCTCCAATCATTCAGATGCTTACTGCACGGATAGATGAATCCGGGGAAATCATCTTCGACGAGCATTCTGCCAGAGAGCCTAGACGATTCGCTTGCCAGTTCTTGGCCTACGTGACTAAAAGTGGTATTCTTGGCGTTGAAGTATCAAGGACGGGGGTCAGACTTTTATCTTTCACTCGAATGTCTAGGTAGTCGATACCGCCACGGAAGCTTCTCGTAACCGGACACTTTTCGTGTCCGAGATGATATATGTGCTCAGCTATCGTACTTTTCAGCGTATATTCGCGCCGCTTATCAGGACGATGGCCACTTTGAGCTGGAACCGAATTTCGTCTTTTCTGGCATTAAGAGTCAAGACCACCTTTGCCTTCGTTGCCTCGACTCTGATTGACAATCATATCGTCAAAGGCAGCTCTCTCTCTTCGGAATATCACGTCGCACGCATAGAGGGTTGGCATTTTTGGTTGTACTTTGTCTTTTATCTCTCTCAGGATTTTTTAAATAGCAGAATGAAAGAAAGCATATTTTCTGTTAGTCTTGTTTTTATCGCGCCTCCCTTGCTATGACCGTCGGTCCCGTTACGTCAGCGCCCATATTAAGAAGTACTTTCCCATCACCACCGGCAAGAGGAAATTTCTGTTGCTGGTAGGCTTTGATAGCGAAAATTTTGACAGAACCTCCATGCGTGTATATCGTCTTAGTAAAACATAAATAAGGAGTGCTACCACTTTGTTGAAGACAGAAAAAACTGTTTCTCTTTGGACCGGCATCAAACCGGCATTGGCCCGGTTATTAGCCGGTCCGGAGAGAAACAGACGAAAAAGCTTGTATAGGGCGTCGTTTTGCCACGAAAAAAAAATCTACTGCTATGAGAGGGATATAATGGATGAAATTAATGCAGGTTTCTGAGAAATATGACTGTCAACACGTCGTACGTCCACGCGTCGTGAACCGATTATATAAGCAAGCTACGGTTATAGCAAGGGGGGGTACATAAACAACAGACTACATACAGACCGTCACTCCCTCCCATCAACAGGTCTGTATCGTCGTCTGTCTATGAGAGACTAATTTTCTGTGCAGGCGGTCCCGTCGTCCTCTGTTCTGTTCCAACTGTCCCTTGATCAAAACTATTATAGGCGTATATTTGCGTCGCCAGTGACCTGTTTCATCAACAAAAGACCAACAACGTCCCTCAGTTTTATAGTTTCGCGAGGAAGAATAAAAGCATTCTCTCTACGTATAAGTTATAAGTTACTTCTTGGTTACTTCAAGGGGGGCCCCCTCTCTTTTTTGGATGGAGTAGCCAGTCCCTCAGGTAAGTATTTTGCACTCTTATGGCCCAGGATGCTTGAAGCAAGCCAGGATTGTGCATTGATAGTCGTGCATATGTACTGGGTCATCAAAAAAAGTCTCTTGGGCCTTGCTCAATGCTGACCCTGGGAGCGTTGGGCACGGTCCGGTTCGTCCGTTATCACGTGCACATTCGGGCAAATTTGTTCGTGGTTACATCCGCGACTATCACTAGCCATCCCCACTCTGCTTCGTCGACCTAGCCATACGGTTCCTACGTCTATTACCAAGTTTATATTTGCCTAAACAGAATCAAAGTCGGCGGTCGAACCAAAGTCGGGCGGCGTGGGAATTCTTTTACTTTACGACTACGTGCGTCGTGCCCGTCCATCTGAGTCGTTGCTGCGCTGAAACTGCACAGTGACAGTACGCTCGAATCACCCGCCCCATAGAGCTCAAGAAGTCGCGCTTATATTGAATTTGGTATAATCACTTCTCTTTTTTTCCATGGCGCAACGTACTCATTTCTTTCAGCGGCACCGAGTGACCAAATCATTGCGAAATCATGACAAAAATTTCTGGCTGGGCACCGTGCACGGGATGTACATGTCCCAACCATCATCTTCCTTCTTACAACTTTGCTCCCGTTACACGGCTCTCCGACAACCCAGACTGGACGCGTCTAACACGTACGAACGACCTGCCTTTGCCCTCCCAAGAGAACACATTATCGGCGATGATATCCTCTTACAAGCAGCATCTCCACCGTCTCGACTTGGAGAAATCCAGTCTTCACGCTTTTTCACTCGTGTTGGAGAAGCGATTGAGGGATAAGATGGATATATTGGACCAGGAGAGGGCGCGTATCTCAGAGGCGATCCATGAATGCCAAGGCATGATCAGTCCGATTCGGGGTTTTCCACCCGAGCTTCTTTGCAAAATATTTCTTGGAACTATCGAGCGTGCACAGACTGCTGCGGACGCGGGTACTCTGTTGCATGATGTTAATTCCGTGGCATATTCACCGTGGTCTATTTCGAGTGTCTCGGCCAAGTGGAGAAGTATCGCTCTATCCTTCCCAAAGTTGTGGTCTTCCATTAATATTCTGCCCCTGGGTGACAATGGTTTCAGTGATGATCTTAATTTGGAACGGCTTCACCTGCATCTAGACCGCTCCCAAAGATACCCACTATCCATTTCCATCTACGGCCTTCCCGTGATTGCGGCGGACGAGTTGCCTGCATACTTGATCACCGTCCTATCTTCATCCTCCGCCCGCATCCGAGAGCTTTCTCTTCACCTTCCTGCGGACCTCTTCTTCGAGATTTCCACCCTGAAACTGTCCTTACCATTGCTAGAGACCCTGGTTCTCCATTGCACAATAGAGGACGATCTTGACGATTATGGTGATACCATACACCTATTCGCATCCACTCCGAGCGTCATCTCTCTCGAAGTCGTCGAAGTTAGGGAACCTCAGAAGAGCTTTGAGCTTCCGTGGCGTCAGTTAAGGCAGTATAAAAGCGTCCACTGCGATGACTCTTTCCACGGCAATATCTCTCAGCCACATCATCATTTGAGTGTTTTGAGAGAGTTCCCACAGGTGGAGGAGTGCATTCTCCGACTCGGTGACGCCTCCGAAGAGCTTGATTTTGAAGGAAACATTTTCCCTCTTGTTTGTGCACAACTACGTATACTGGATCTCTCATCGCAGATCACCTGTGAGGGCGAAGTTGCTTCAGTTTTCCAACAGGTTGCCGATAGACTTACACTGCCTGCACTTACCACTCTGAAGGTTTCGTGTCCTCAGAAGGGTGATGAGCCGGCGTGTGCTTTTACTTCGATATATCATCTTCTCAATCGTTCAAAACCGCCGATCACCGTATTACAATTCGATAATGGTCTAATTCTCACCGAAGACCTTCTGAACCTTTTTCGCGCTACGCCTACCCTCGAAGACATTCGACTTGTGGCGCACGACGTCTTCACTTCGGAAGTCTTGGAAGAGCTCACAGTGGATCATACACCTTCAAGTTCCAATGACGTGGTTTTACCAAGACTACGCCATCTCGTTATGAGGAGTGGAAGGTTAAAGAAGGGGCAGTTTGTGAAGATGATCCAATCGCGTTGGAATATTGGCCAATCTAGCCGAGTTGAGCGTCTACGAACTCTAAAGCTGAGATGCGGTCAAAGACAGTCTGTCAAAGCCCTCAAAAGTGGCGTGTTAGACGACCTTGAGGGGTGCATTAGGGAAGGGCTCTCTTTCGAAATCTGTAGCGTGCCAGCACAATAACTTACATGATATGGTATACTTGCATATACCTCTTAGGTAACATAAAATCCATTGCATAGTATCGCTCCCTTGTCTTTGACTTCGCGACCTGCTATCACTGGCCGTGATGTGCTCGAGCTAGACTTAGATAGCAAGAAACCACCTGATGTGACGGTCGTTCATGATTTTCTCGCTGTGTGAACACATTCTGACCCGGAGCCTCCTGGATTCATGGATGGTGTAAGACCGTGCAATGTAAGGAATCAATAGAGCTATTTAGCTCCCTGGAAAGCTGCAGGTTTACTAAATAGAAGCATGCTACAATCCGTACATTGTAGTGGTTTACCTCACCCTAGGTTTTGACTAACAAAATATGAACTCTGTATCGGATTCTTTGTCTTATATTTCCGAACGTGTAGCGTCAAGAAAAGCAAGTAAATTCACATTGTTCATCGACGATCAGTACCAGTTTCAGGGTTGTAGTGCCGCCGCAGGGGCAATGCACGTCTTTCATTGCTGTGTCTGGAGAGTCACGGATTGTTATAAGCAAAACATAAGACAATGCAGAGCGTTCGCTACTCGCTGATTGATAGGTAATAACGTATTCACGTAAATAAAGCATGTGTCAGGTAACAAATTGAAGAATCCCTTTGAGATCCGGGACGGGGAGGGACCATGATTGAGACAGTTTTGAACGGAAAAAGAAGGTCACTCCAAAGAATTAGTTGTAGAGACCAGGACTGGCAGGCGCCCATTGGCCTTTAGATCATCAAGACGGACCGCCCCAAGCCAAAAGGAAACATTCCAGCTCAGTTGTACGTTTCTCGTCCAACGAAGTCACACCCGAACAGAAACCATGATGCGTAAACGCTGAATCACTCATTGATTGTGTCAACAAACATGCACTGAAGACTAAAAGCATCACTGTTATCGGGCAGAGAGACGGTAGAAGGAAAGTTGAAACAGCAAGCTGCTTCAACTAACCTCAACCAACCACACCCAGTCCATCTCAATACCACCACTTGTCGGCCGAATAACCGTCAAATTCGGTGTTATCTCCACCTGTCCAATCACTTCAGACGTCCCGGCCCTAGTATCGTACCATCTCCCTATCGCATCGCCGTCTGCCGCGAGCACGCTCATATCGGCACCAAACGCCTCCCCAGTCGGAGCATCCACGGCGATCCACATCCCGTCCACATCCCTTGTCGCACTAACACGTCTATGCAACATGTCTTCGTCCGTCGTCAAGACATTCTGGTCGGGGATTCTTCTAAGTCAATCACGCTTTCGCGCCAAATCCTCGATAAAGGTGCGTATATGCACCACCTGACGACCCCGGTCGGGCAAGCCTTTCGGACTACGCCTCGCCCGTGTTGGAGTCATTGGGGAACCGAGCGGGATTGGAGAAACGATCACGTTGTACTCCTCATAAGTGATACCTGCGGAGCCACAAAATGCCTGAGGTGCCACGTTGAGAAAGAACGAGATCATCGCAAGGAGAGATCTTACCGAAGTCCACAGTCCATTCCGAATTCCACCTCAATGTCCCAGCTTCATTCTGGCTTATCGAAGCAATCCAGTACTCGTAATGGTTCTCCAAGTCCATGACGAGTCGTAGCGGCCTGGTGTTGTACACTGTACCCACAGCCTCGTGTACCTTTTGCGAATCCCACTGATCACCCGGTCACTGGTCATGTGTTCGCGTAACGACTGCATGGCCAGTCTGCGAGCCATCCATCTTCAACCAGGCTTCATTCCCAAACTAAGTAGAACGTAGACTTGGTCCTGGCGCGGTGTCAAACCAACTTTTTGTGGCGTGACAGAGATTGAAGGGCTCTAAATCCTTGGGGAGGAGCGCCTTCTCCGTATCGTATACGGAGTAAGCGAGCGCGTTGGAAATTGTCCTGTAGTCCGCGATGTTCATGTGGGTCTGGTTGGCTATCCCCTCTTCAGCAGCGCTTATTTCATGTCTAGGTGGCCGGAAGCTTGAGTATTAGTCCGAGAATAGAAATGGAAGGTAAGACAGGACGTACCTGTTGGTATCACCTCCCGTAACTTCAGGGATGCCTACGTATCTCTTGCCGATGAACCCATCGAAGACAGCGGCATTGGTGGTGCTCACAGCGTGTGGCGCAGGCGAATTTTGCCACCCGCCAGTGATCCAGCTTCCTCAAGTAGGCACGAGTGCGACGCGCACTCTGACTGCATCCGCCTTGTCGATGACCGCGTCGTCCCACGTCCAATATCTTTCGTTCAGCTGCGTGAAATCATAATCCACAAAAGGAAGGTCCTCAAAAACGTTGAGCACAGTCATGCCGTGTCCACTACACCGACGCCATTTTAAATGTTTCTTGGCACGATCTACAAAGTAATCCTCCACCTATGTGGGAAGGTAAGGACCCATCAACAGTCAACGAACAAGGCACAAACCTCCATTTCATTGAGACGATGAAAAATCTCCCAAGGGGTGCCGGCCTACAAGAAAAAAGGCTTTCCCATAACGTCCGTTAGGAGTCGACCAACAGTTTTGTCGACTTGAAAAGGGTTGTGAGTCCTGTGCCCCGGAGAAACGCGCAAGGGAACGAGGAAGGCAATGTTCCAGAACGTTCGGAGCAACATTCGATGTGAAGACGGATTGAGAATGAGATGCTAGCCCATCTCGGTGTGGGGCGGTAGTCCGCGGCGGACTTATGGCTTTGTACCATCCGTGCGAGTGTGTCGGGGCCTTGCACCTCGCAGAGGTGATAACGAGCAGGAGAAGCATGGCGACCATGAATTGAGTCATGAGGAATTCGCAAAGGCTGTGTGTCAAATCATAGCATGGAGATCTTTGGCTACCGATGCGTTGACGGCTTCTGAAATGCTTAACGGGCTCTCTTGCTTGTACCACATCGCGCAGTCATTAGAATAGGCCACTAGGCGGGGCTTAAAATCAGAAGCCAGAGTGCATTGAGACGTAGGCTCACCAAAGCCTACTAACGAAATCCATTGTTTCTGAGCCCATCGAACATGTCTGCTGCAAAGAAAGCAAATTCATGTGCATGACATACAGCTACAATGCACATATGCACAGGGGCGTTGTTTTAAGGATGAGGTTGACCGCGGGTGCCTATACAGAACGAGAAAAAGAAAAAAGGGACCTTCCCGTTACTTCGGCCCGGGCGCCCGCTTCCAGGATCGCGTGACCGCAGAGTTTGCACTCTCCCGCTGAGTAGAATTCGTTCAAATGACACAAAATTTTGTGTGGAAGATTGAGCAATATATCAGTGCCGTCTTAGACTGGAATTGAGACAAGGATAACGAGGCTGGTGCAGAAAAACAGCCGCAATCCCTCGCTCGTGGATTCCCTTCGCATCAAACTTTTTTTCATTCCAACCAACCGCTGTCTCGGCGCATTGTGACTCTGTAACAAACGTATACATTGGATATCATCGGTAAACAATCGGTAGAGATTGACCAGGTACGGAAACAACATTTAAAAACACCGATGAAGATATTAGCTCTGAACACCTGCCCCCAGACTCACACATGGAATCACAGTGCCGCTCCATCTGTCCCGACTGAGATATAAACTGTTTATGTGAATCTTCATGCCAACACCTGCTAACGTCTCCAGCCGCAATCTATCTGACGGCAATAATAACGTAGCAACACCCCCTGCTGTCGACGGTGTCGTTGAATTCTCCTGAATCTCCTCTGATCTACTTGCTTCAAACCATATAGAGATGGAAAATTCTTTGAGACAACTCCGACGGGCTTCCAACATCTCGATGATTGATATCACATAGTCGTAGGTGATGGTATTGGTGTTGGTATTGGAGGCATTACCAATGATGAAACTCTCGAGAGAAGGAAGGATCGACGACGACCGTGCCATTACATCAAATAAGGCTTGACCTTCGTAATTGACTATGCTGAGCGACGTCAGAGATGAACACGCCCGGAGAAGCTGAGTGAAATCAGCACTGTAGTTGACATAGGTAAATGAAAGGCTTCTTAAAGCACAAGCAGATCTTTCAATCAGGGAGGATAATCTGCGTGTGATGTTGTTTTCGTCTAAGCCCCTGATAGTTATAGTTGTGAGCTTGGGAAGGACAACGGAGTCGAGAAGGGTGTTCAACTCCGAACATATCTTGAGCACACGGAGATATGGGAGTGTTGTCGCTGGGTCCGTGTTGTCCCCAGGCCTCTTGCCTAGGGTATCGAATTTACCCCAGCCCGCCTGAAGATCCAACATCTCAAGATTTGATCCGCTGCACAAAATTTGGTGGTAATAGTCCCATGACAAGGGGAAAGCGAGGACCGAGAATTGCTGTAGTTGTTTCCATGGAAAGATAAACTCGGTATAGGAAGAACGACAGACGACTTTGCGCAAGCGTGGCGCCAATCGGAAGATTTCAGTTGCAAATGGGGGTAGGTCGAAATCATCTCTGAGAGAGAAATCAAGAGTTTCCAGCATGGATAAACGACCCATGATAAGAGGCAACTTTTCGATAAGAGGACTTTCGATAGCGAGCGTTACATGTTTCCATCGTGACGCAAGATTGATGAATATGTCAAACCACTCCACGGCAACCTTGCGCATATCCCCTTTAGCCTTCGAAGAGTCGAAGGAGACAGTAAGGGGTGATCCCCTAGAGTATTCGAGCGCCTTGTTGATGATGCTCTTAGTAAGTGTGCGTCCGACTGCTCCTTTACGTTTGGTCTCGACTTCGGGAGCGACATGTGAGGAGGCCCACGCATTACCGTAATAAGCGAAGATGGAGGTTTGGGGCAGCCTATGAGGAGGGGGATCTTCTCCAAATGAGTCTATGCTGAATTGAGACCATAGAATCCTACTAGAGTGCGCAACGGCTCTCCACCGCCTGCAAACACCAGTTGCGATCCAGGGAAATTGGTCGTTGCATGCAGCGTTAGGAGAGGTAAACTGGAAAATAACCACCAGGAGATCATCTGGCAAGGAACGAATGGGGGAAGAAAGGGCGGATCTGTGTCAGCCTAAGATTTCCTCCATATGGTGCTGCTCAGAGCGGGTTTTCGCATATGCTTCCTCATACCGCTTCAGAATCAGAGCAACCTGCGAGATAGCGTTTTGCTGGTGCTTGAGAATCTTCTCAAAACACGCGGCATTAGTTTCCAGCCTTTTGAGAGATTTCTCGATTTCAATACGGGTAGCTGATGCAGGGAACATGTTATCGTTTATGAAAGGATTGAGATTAACGGGGATGGAAAAGTCGGTTGCATATGAGATCTGATAGTAGTCGTCAAGGTTTCTGTCCAGTTTGCAGGAAGGACATTGACGTCGGCAAATCAAGAAATGACGGAAAAGAATCGCGAGGATCCCTAGCACTAGGAAAGGTTCCAACGAAAGTGTGACCGTGCTGACTGACAAGACAAATCCAACGAGTTTGTCCATCGCCGATAGGTCTGGATGGGCTTCTGGGCGAGGAGGTGTGTGTGATCTTCTAGATAAAATTCAGTATGATTTATATTCTCGCAGCAAATGCTATTACTTTAATACTGACAAGACAAATCCAACGAGTTTGTCCATCGCGACTCAGATCGGTCTGGATGGGCTTCTGGGTGAGGGGATGTCTGTGGTCTTCTAGATAAAAGTCAGCATGATTTACGTTCTCGCAGGAAAATGTCATTACTTTACTAGCAAGGAACTAGGCGCAGGTTGGGCTTTGTCGATACTGACCGCGAGCGGTCACTGATGCTCCCAGATCCTGAGTCACTAGTAGTGCCACAGTGGTCAATTTTTGGATGTATTCTGGCACAAGCTCCGTGGTCAATGTCAATGACTCCGCCTTAGCTCAAACATAAGATCGCGAAGAAAGGAAGGTGAAGTAAACAAACCTTGGGATGGTCGCGGCGTGGAGGCAAGTCCCAAAAAGGAACACTTTCCCAGCCTCGTTGTTGCGTCCTGTTTTGTACACAAGTCAACGTTACACTTCGGAAAGAGGTCAATAAAAGTGTGCTGGATCTGTTTCGCTAACTTGATGCTTGCTCTAGTCTCATTATCTCTCATAAAGGAACTAGATTTATATCGTGATTGAGCGATGGATCTATGTCGAAACATACGCAATGACTGATCATTAAGAGCAAGAGACATAGCTATCGTGAGTAATGTCCCAAACCTGCTGGTCCGCCTAGGCTGGCCATAGGAATCCCCGGCCTTCCGAGATAATCTTCAGTGATAGAGTCACCACCTTGGTACAGCTGCTAAACAACTCCTGCTCAGGCTTTACAGGCGCTGTATCTCCCAGCTCCTCCACTGCTGCCTTAGAGTCATACAGTGGACGGCACTCAGACGGATCACAAAGAAGCGACAAGTGACACTGTTGAACAGTATGTTGTTCAAATTTATACATGAATATATATGAAAAACGCCACCGATTCTTGCCACTC
>JAUEPT010000436.1:0-21551 GCA_030435635.1 Armillaria borealis | reverse complement strand
ATGGCTTGATCATCCAGCTGAACACCCCCAGTAATACTTCGCATCCAGAAAAAGTTATCGAAAAAAGAAATACCTTGTGATTGATTCCCCCAAGCTTCGTGTTCACCTTCAAGGCAATATTCGAGAGGTACTGGTCTTGTTTATCCCCGTCTCTCATAGCCTTTTCGAGCTGCATCGTAACTGTCTGCAAACCCAGTTCAGAGTCTCCAATTCGCTAATACCACCTGTCAGCAACACCGCTTTCAAATACGAAACAAGTACCCACCTTGACACCTGGATAGATGAAATTGTCCCTATGCATCAATAGCACCAGTATAAAGCTCGGCCTGGGACCCGTTGTCAACGCATGCTGTAGATACGATTTGATGGTCTTCAGAAATTGACCCTCCCCGGGTCCTCGTGCACAGGAGCCAACGCCGGCAAATCCTTCAACAATCGCGGCATTCCCCCTTGAACGTTCATCCCAGCCGACTGTAACTTCTTCGAAAAAGCCATTATCAGAGGCTTCATGTCATCCGGGGACGGGTATCTATTCTGCATTCGCTCTCGTATAGGGAGCACCCAGTATCCGTTGACCGTCGCACCGCGGTGGAATTTGACGTTGAGGATGTTCCACGAACCATTGGCCACCCTTTGTGTTCCTGTGCGATAGGACAACGACGGAGGGGTGAACTCGCGAGCGGGGATCACAGCCATTTCTAGGTCGATGGAGAGGCCAAAGCCGGTAACAGGCTGAGGAGGAGAGAGGGATAGTTTTTGAACCCCTCTCCAACGATAAAATCTGCGTTAACGCGCGGGGGGTTACACGCAACTCGAATCATCTGTGCCACCTCTTGATCGCCTAGCCGTCCTCGGTACGGGTTTCCCGGTTCAATCGTGCACATTTCGGCAGGGAGCCACACCGGTCTCTTGATGCTCCCAACATTGACCACTGGGAGGTCAGCTCCACGACGCAAAGTAATGTTACTCTGTACAAAAGTATGAGTTTCATACATGAGTCTAATCACAGTGACACGTACTTTCTTTGAAGAATTCTTCGACGGACATGTTCTTCTTTCCAAATTCTTCGCAAGGGAAGGTAGTATTGCGGGCAGATTTGCGGCCAATCTCCCAGAGCTTGTAACGACGTTTATGGCCAAGATGGGTAGTGGTGACTTTGATGCTTCTAGCAAGCTCCTTGGGAAGAGTTGGCATTCCCCCCGAAGAATTCCGACTGAATGCATCGAGAACATCTGCAAGGTTACCTGGCATGACGAACGGGGCCATACAAACATTGCTGGTCGGGAGAGTTAATACATGTTCATATTACTTTTATGCGGCACTCACATGTTAACCATCAGCTGCTGGTAAGCCGGCCGAATAGACGTAGAAAACCCTCTCCACGCCTCAATTCCGAGCCCTAGGACCTTGTGTTCATTGTCCGGAGGCGGGAAGTAGTACTTGTTCTGCCCAATACGCACGCCTGTGCTCAGAGGCTTCTGCTGCATTACCAGATTGAGGGCAGAGATGATAGGCAACGGATCGTAATCCCGGGATGCCTTGTCAGCGTTGAGGTACCTAGAGAGAATACTCAAAAACCAATGAAATAAGAATTGCAAGTAACGTACTTGGAGAGCTCATTAACGCTCAGCTCGCCCTTGAACATGATAGAAATGTGGTACGTGATAGCGTCGTGCAGGGGGCCATTCTGACCCTCTTCAAAGAATGGTACGTCTACGGTCAAATCTGGCAGCTTCACAGACGACACGAGACGCGAGCTTCTATCATGAGCAATGTGGCCCAACTGGGGTCGGACCTTGGGGCTGACCTCAAGCAACTGGAAGATGCGGTCTTTGCGCTTGTTTAAAAAGGTCCCTGGCTCGATCTTTATCTCGTACTCGTACAAAGGGCCCTTCGGGAGCTTTACTGCAAAGAAATTTGCGCGTAAAGTGATGGCCTTGCCCGAGGTACCGAAGGCAGGACGGGTTGGACGCTCCGGCTTGGGCGGGACCTTGCGAAGGGCATCGATGAGTTTATTCTGTTTTTCTGACGTTAAATGATCGGGGATCCGTGCTGGGACGTTTTCCTTGAAGATGACGGGGCCACTGAATCCTCCTCGACCCCCACCTCTTCCGCCTCGCGGAAAGTTGTCGCCACCGCCACGACCACCTCCACCGCCGCCTCTGCCAGGGCCACCACGACCTCTGTCGGGACCACCTCTGAAAGGTCGGCTCATAGTGATGTGGTTACTGAGGGAGCTGTAGAGTCTGTATAGAACTGGGGTAACGGGCGCTCGAAACAATGATGAAAGAGATTTGAAAAGGTAGAAGATCGTATGATTATGGAGGTAAGCAGCAAGATAATGAAACTGATATCGGCGGAGACGAAGACGTCGTTGTCAGCGCTGTTGACGGCGTCGTCGTCGTCGTCGTCGATAAGAATCAAAAGGGCTTGCGTAACACCAGGTAACACCCAACCTTTATATAACGCAAGTTGAAACTCCGCTGCGGGACCGAAAATTTTAGCGCTGAATGATGGGGAATGACAGGGAATGACTAGGACTTGGCAAGCGCGCTAACAACACTGCCATCACCTCAGATGAGCAAGTAATTTTGGTATGCTACTCGGGGTTCACTTACTAACTTGGCATCGTGAATAAGACTCTGATTTTCATCGCACATCGAATTAAAACTTTAGAATTAAGTTTCCTAGTGTCATCGGCACTCTTTTCTGCCATCTGACTGCCTCTGTTCGCCGAACTGCGACATATGTGGCAAGGGTCGCTAGATGGGTATTCTTTGAGCATTGCTATACTGCGTATGAGAAAAATACCGAACTTACAGGCGGTGGAAACGGCAAGTGACAGACGATAACAGTTCAATAAAGTCTGGGCAGGTGAGTACCTCTGGCGAAGAATAGAAGCAAGCGATGTACGAGTTTAATGATCCTGGTATTACTTTCGTGGAGTCCAAGCCTGGAATGGTGGATAAGACACCAGCAATTAGAGAAGCTAAGGAGCCGACCAGCTGGCCAGATTCACGGGTGAAAAGAAGGACCCAGACTTGATAGACCTGACTGTACCCCCAGAACTGAGGATGCGATGAGCAAAACTAAAAGCCATGACACAAGCCACGGCCTATAAGATCATCAGGAAAATTTAGATGGAAGCAATCAGTACCAGAACAAACTCGATCGGAGAGACACTGGCGACAACGTAACACTAGCCCTAGCCGCGTCAGGGGAACGGTGCCAGGTAGAAATCACGAGGGAACAACTGTGGACCTCCGTTAGACGGAGGGGCTTCAACGGATCAGCTCTTTTCTTGTGGATGCTGCCCCACGATAGGTACACAGTAGGACGACATTGGAGACAC
Organism: Armillaria borealis; assembly: GCA_030435635.1. NCBI lineage: Eukaryota > Fungi > Basidiomycota > Agaricomycetes > Agaricales > Physalacriaceae > Armillaria > Armillaria borealis. The sequence goes on along the minus strand of JAUEPT010000436.1, from coordinate 18,199 downwards.
ATTAGCAGCTGTGAAGATAAAATTGAGTGTCGAGCATGCAACACTGAGGAAAACATCGACCTATCCTCACCAAATACAATGCTCCAGGCCAGAGTGAGGTATGGGTCCTTGCACAACGGCTATGGAGACACTACAAGAGAAAACGGGGTGTTAGTGAGTATGGTGGCATCTCCTGAGGGCTGTATGCGGCCACTGGCGATATGGACTTAGTTTCGGGCAACGCGACTGAGTTCATTCGAGGGCGGCCTTACGCGCTTTTTGGAGTAGGGAAACAGCGATGGGGAAGTACGATGACAAGGCAAGAAAGAGAAAGCGCAAAATGTGTACAAAATGCGCGCAAAATGTTCAATCAAAGAGCGACGGCAAACTCCGTATTGCAAGCTCCCCGGGACGTTCCGGACCGCCCATCGTCTGCATAGGCTTGGCATTGGCCACTTTTTTCTCCTTTCAAGCTTACCCTACTCTCAGTATTCCCGACCAAATCAACCATCTGCGTACAGTAGGTATCGGTGAATATGCCTTGAACCAGAAACCTTGGAAACGTATTTCCACACGCGCCGTCTTCAATTGCCAGGAGCGTTGTGGAAGTTCTGGCCCAATTCTGACCAGACTTGCTTTAATCATGAGGTACCGATTGGGCGCTCATCGTCTCTCGCTGTGTGATTCCATTCCAGGATGAATTGGAATTTGCTGCTTTGCTTTCGTTCGGTGCCTAGTTGTATTCTCTGTCCTGATGGGCCTTTTCTTGCTCTAACATCTAGGTGCTGCGAAACGTGTGACTCGTGTGGCCCCTGAGTCCTATGCGCGTGCGCTGAGAACGAAATATAACTGTAGTGCCCTAGCGCTTGTTCGTTATCACACCTGGACATCTGACTCTTATTTATTCACACAAATGGAAAACTCGACAGCCACCGTTTCTTTTTCTGTCTATCAGCATGGATAGAAATAGGCACCCACCTCTTCTTTGTTCGCCCAGCCAAAATGCCTGCTACCAGGCTTATCGCGACCTACCAGATTTCTACCCTCAGCCTTGCGTCGCCGCGCATCAGGTTATTTGCTTTCTGCATCTCTTCGCTCCCCTCACACCTCATCTATCTATTCCAGGGCCAAGGTTCGTGTCATTGACATGAAATCACCAGATGTACGGTGCAGTCTTAACGGTCGACAGTCGGTTTGACAAGATTGATCGTGAGTGTTCCTGTTCAGGCCTGAGGGTTCTTTGGGCTCTTCTCTCAATTATCAGCCAGGGACGGAGACTGGGGTCTACTTTATTGGATGGCCGGACAATACTCTCAACAAGAAGGCTGGATATTCAATAAGAGCCATACGACCTTTGTACACGCCCAATTAGAACCCGTCGAACATCGTAAGTAGATCATACTTTGTGGCGCACAATGCATTTCATCATTCGGTGACTAGAGAAAAGACACTCTCGCTAGTAGAAGTCGCACACGTATCGTGTCGTTGTAACGTTATGTGTTTCTTAGTATACTGTACATTGTCGGTATACGCAGGCGTCCATGCCAGTCCTAGCCTGTTTGTATCATAAATACGTCGGGAAACAGAAATGTGAATACTTATGCTGATATAAGTAAAAGTCACCGAGGTTTCCAAGCGGAGATCGATTCGTCACTAAGGTAGTGGTTTATATTCGGCATGTCCCTGACTGGTTCCACAGAGACAACGATCAAATTTTAGGCCGAGCGTAAGCACTATTTTTAGTGCTTGTCCGGCATCCGCCGAACTAGGACCTTCATCGTCCTGAAACTGCTCAGACTTGAGAGTTGGCAACTCATTATTTAGTAAAGAAAGGGACTCGCAGATGAAACGTGCGACAGTGTTTCTCGGTGAAGTTCCATGTTACAGTCAATAATAATTCCTAGTACCTAGTACTAGGCCTGAGGTGGTTCCCACGTGCTAACTTAGAAGAACATCAAGCGGATAACTTCCTGGCCCTACTGTAACTGGACAGAATTCTTCGTAAGCGACAAGTGTCGTTTCATATACACCATAGACCATCTGCCATTCCATTATTTGCAAAAGGGAAACTTCTATCATTATCCCCATTACTATGGAATCGCGATCCCGACTCGGGGCCGTCCAAGATTTGCGGTCTGTGATGCTGCTACAAGCACGGCATGAAATATCCGAGTCGGTAAGCGAGATTGACACCTCCTTTGTGTTGGGATTTTAGGTACAGCGGTCAGGTGACTGTGTGGGCTCGTCACAGGTATATTCCAGAGTATAAGACGCGGGATGGTGGTGGTATGAAGCCTAAAATTTACGGTAACGATCGGTAATAGGGGGGGTCAAAATTGAAGATTATGCCTAAAAGATTTTAAGAACAGCATGCGCCCATTTTGCGACCGTGGCAATCGCCTTTCGACTTTGTACCAGCTTCTTAAGGAAATCAACGTCGTCAAGCTGGCCATATACGAGGGCGAGATCAGGCTCGTCCCTAATGACTCTCGCCATCATATCTTCCCTAGTATGTACCAACAGTGCTGACGAGTTGCATCCCAGCATGGCATGTTCTGGTGACTCCACCGCAATTCTGCAGAAACGGCATTTGCGGCAGTGTCGTTCAAGTCTCGGTCTTCCAAGTTCTCTCCATCGAAGCCTCTCTATCGCGAGCATGTGGCTCGACAGTAGGATCCATGTCAAGGCTTTTCGATGGTCCTTGATCTTTACATCAAGGTAGTGGCGTAGAGTAAGCGTTACCGTTCTAGGGCTTTTATTCTTCACCGGTTATCCTTACGACCATGGTCCATGAAGCAGGTACAATTTCACGACTGTCAACTTCTTGCTGCAACCAGCCTTCCATGCATTTGTAGACCATTTTGAGTATGTGTCAATGTAGTCCGGTGTCAGAGACCACGGATCAAGGTCATATGCGAGGCTGAAGGGTAGATTACATGCAGCTTGTAGTACATCATAAGAGTCAGTTCGGCTGCCGGATAGTTGGGTCCAGATAGTTGCCGTTTTAGGAAATCCAACACGATCCAACTATGCCAGCGCTTTTCTGTGCTCGTTCTGCTTGCTTCTGGGGAGTCTTCCGCTTCTGAAACCCAGCCAAAATGTACAACTGCTTTGTTTATCATATTTTAGACCTGGGCTCCACCGCGGCAATGTTGCATTGACTGTCATATCATTTGGAAAATCCGTCATACTACAATATACCTATGGGCTTTCCCCCATCGTAATACGTCTTTTGTGACCTTTAAAAATATATTTGGACTATATATATGCCATTGCATGCATGTAGGGCACTGCTTGGGGCTTACGGCACTACTAACTCTTGAACGAGATAAGATGTTCTTCTCGTTTGTGCATTCTGGCGACTTTGTGTCTATCTACTCTGATTAACCAGTAAATCTGGGTTTGTTCGACTTCTTTCTTCCTCAAGCTACATAGAACAGTTTCTCTTTGCAATGGTACTCTGAAAATCATGACAGAGCAGGACTTCTTTGGAAAGCTCGAATTGAGTTCTGCAGTTAAGAGACTGCAGCAAATGCAATTTGGCATGAAAATCAACTTAATACTTATGAAACACAGCATTAAATATGCTCTCGCATCTAACATCAAGCCCAGAAATTCACAGAACGAGCGCAGAAAGCCACTGGATAGTTGGATCATGTTGGATTTCCTAAAACGGCAACTATCCGGACCCAACTATCTGGCAGCCGAACTGACCCTAAACCAGGATTTTCGACCTGATATATGAAGCGCAATGCTATTCATAATTGCGGCTCGAACAAGGTGGTTATCCTGAAGTGTGAGAGTGTACTTCAGGAAGCTGAGTACCAGCACGAAGCGACGTGTTTGGAGAGGGGTAATTCCTGTGTAGCGGTACTAGCATTGAGCGTGGAAGGGCCGCGTCCCTTGCTTCGGCGCGAGTGTCCTCGTTGACACAAACCCTGCTGGCGTTTTCAACCTCACTTCGTGACCTGATTGACCAGCCTGTGCCACACCTCCATATCCTGGTCTTCTGAGTCCCTTGGGGGTGCCCATTTATACACTGGGAGCTCGCGAGCACCATCTCGGGTCGGCAATTTTTAAGGTTTCCTCCATTGGTGCGCCGAGATGCCGTTGCCCTGAGCTGTACAGGCTGCCGGGTCTGCCCATATCCCGGCTCGGCTCGGCTCAAATCGCGCTGCTGCGAGAAGCTGAGTGAATTTGTGGAGTACGGTTCACTCGCCAGATTTTTGTCATACGCAGCGGCGTTTTCAGGCTGAAATGCATCAGAGCCTGGTCAATGTATACTAAACACTTAAAGAGAAATTTGCACACTAGTATGGTCATATCATATGAGCCATTGAAGGTCATATAGAAAATTATCACTGCGTCACGCTAAGCAATTCTATATAGCACGCATGGACGGTCATCTCATTCTTCGATGCAAGTCTGATGCTACGAAGTCGCTGATGGAATTGTTACTAGACGTATGGGTTAAATTCATCTATAAGATGCTTCACACTGGTGTACACTCCGGATCTATGACTGTACCATTATACACAGAAACTGGAATTACCTCGCCTCCGACCCCATTTTCAGACTTCAGATTGGTTCTCAGGCCGAGTTCCTGAAGAGTATACTTCAGGGAAAGACACCTGATGTGCACGGCAATTGCGTTCTGGTGGGGTTAGCATGGGGGGAATTATTGATTTCGAGTTTCCCGTCTATAGGTCCTCAAGTTCTACAACGGCGGGTGACTCTGTCTGGGTTTCTCGGCCGTGAGCTCGGCTTGGGGAATAAGTAGAGGGTAGTGAGGTTACTAGGGTTTCGTAGTGCAGTTACCTGTATCCTTGCGTCCGGCGTGCCTGAAGGTACCGTGCCGTGTAATGATGAGATGAGATAAGATGCCTCGATTATGAAAATGATTATGAAAACGATTATGGGCCCGCTGTTTGAGCCGGAGACGCCGTCGAAATGCTTCTTCGAAGCCCGTGGTGACGTCGCTTCCCCAAATGAGGCAGGAGGCATAATCATCGAAGCCATAATCGTCCCCATAATCGCGTAACCTCCTCCGGAGGAGGTTCTACGATTACGGCGGATGGCGATTATTCCCACGATTATAGACTTATAATCGGTGTATAATCGTCTTCATAATCGCTCTCATAATCGTTAATTTTGACCCCCCCCTAATGTAAATAGTCAAAATAATGTAAAATAAAATCGGTGGCTGGTGGCTGTGAGACTCCATCCTCAACACTTTGGGAAGAGGATCTGCGCCGCTTAGACAAGAATGGACCGCAAGCGATAGACGTGCAGGCAGATGGATAAATATTATTAAGTTAATAGTACAGTTCGATATAGGTATTAGAGAGGGATTCCTGCAAGGACACGCTGGAGTACAGCGTCAACGACCAATCCACCAAGAATGAGGTTTCCAATGGTCGGCGTTTGCAGGAAAAACTTCATGCATTGCCTGGGACTGTCAATGTCCGTCACAAGGAGTTCCTTCAGTAGGATGAAGGTCGAGAGAGCGACAGCGATATAATAGGCAATGCCTTGGCCGTTCAGATAACCAGCCCATGACATCAAAGCGGCAAAGCCAACGGTGGTAGCAGAACAGATTGGGACGGTAAATTTGCCGCACAGGATGGCAAGTGACTTCATGCCAATCTTGACATCGTCCACTTTGTCCTGGTGCTGATATACGGTTTCGTATGTGATCGTCCACATCGTCGCACCGATGTATGCAGCCGTGAGAGCATAATAAGGAATTTCACCGTCAGGTGCGAGATCGGCCCAGCCCATGTAGACACCAATGTTGAACATCAAACCCTGAAAGGAGAGGTTAGATTGGAGAACTTCGCGTGGATTGTAAAGGCTCTCACCAAAGGAATGGGGGCGAAGTACATCCAGCGTTTGCAAGTAGGGTATAGCACGTACAACGGCCATACGTACATGGAGATGCGCAGACTGAATGGACGAATATAGTGAGCATAAATAAATTGTCGTGGTGTGAAAGTACTTACGCGTCAGGACTCAGAACCTTGTATGCCAAAAAGACACCAATCACAACTTGGAGAGCGAAGAACAACCAGGCACGCTCGATGCTAATAGCGCCTCTGGGGAGCGCGCGGTTCTTGGTACGCTCGACGTTCGCGTCAATATCGTAGTCGAGGATATCATCAATAGTCATGATCTGAGATGATAGATGAGATGGGTTGTACGAAAATAGATAGAATATATTCACCAAACATTTGATACCAATGCAGAGGAAAAAGTAAACGGCTGCCCGGGTAAGGCATTCCATTCCCGTTAGCTCAGGGTAAGCGTGGTAAACCATCGCTAAAGACCACGCTAAGATTCCCGGTTAGCGAACGGAAACGGAAGTACATAACAATCCACACTCACCCACTGGCAGAAACACTGTCGCGCATCCCATCCCGTTTTGGAGACGGCAGAGCTCCCAGCAAGCACGGATCTCAGTCCGAGTCGGTGGTGCGAGGAGGGTATTGACGTTCGAGAAGATCGAGGCAAAACTCGAAGTGATCGTCTCCTTCGGACCCTTCAAGAAGGCGGAGGATGGTGGATAGACAGCAGTGGGGAAAGCCATTGTAAGAAGCGGTAGTAGAGGTAGAAGGCTATAGGATGCAGAGAACCTGGTCTCCTCTCATCTTCACGCCCGTCCCTATATACGAGTCGGACGCCTGGCAGGCGCTTCATGTCATTGACCGAGACTTCAATAACGAAAGGAGGCACGGCAACGGCTGCTGGTCAATGAAGTTCGATCGAGGACCGCCTAAATCTCAGATTGATAGTCAACGCCTGTGATCGCTGGAATATCATTGGTCGATCTCGTCAAGATTTTCCTCATGCGGTTACGCCCGCTAAAGTGACCCTGTCCGACTCGCACACAAGCGGTGATACCCAAATGGGGAACCGTCTCGTCATAGGAAAATCCCTCGCCGCACGGTGCACGAAGCTAAATGCGCCTTGAGGACACAGAGAAAATAGTATTATTCCCCTGCGGCTTTTAGGGATGTTTTGTGTCAAGAGCGAAGACTCGGGAGTAACGCCGAAATTGTGTAGCATGAGGTCCAGACTAACCTGTTCGCAGCCAGCCATATTATATGTATACCAAGAGTCCACGAGAAAGCTCTAGACGTCATTTACGCCAACTAGCCAGCTATGATCGATGATGCCTAGGAGAGTAACATGAAAAAATGATGGGAGGTCAATAAAAGTTCAGAGAAAGAGGTCCTTTTTTTGATTGTTTCCAAGTTGTTTCTGTTACTTTTCCAAGGACGTTTCCCGCTTCGTCCATACAACACAGCCGCTCAAACTCGTTCTCGTTCGAACTAGCTGCCTGCTTTGGCATGTCCTTCCCTCACCTCATCGCTGGACGTGCACTGCCACCCGACTCGGTGCCGTCGACTAATTGCGGTCCGGGATCAGGACGCTAATAGTTATCCGAGTCGGCAATCTACCACCGGCCATATGGGGTTGAGACCTCCTTCGACGCTCGCAGTGAAGCGCTATAAAAGAGAATAGATCTCTGGGCGGATGTAGATTCCTGCCCCACCTGTATACTTGTAGCCGTCGTCGATCGAACTCATCTCTTCGCGATCCTCAATATACTGAATGGAAGTATCGAAATCTCCAGCAAATGGGGCATGCCTGCGCCACAATCTAGATTAAAATTGCGATGACGATTTCTGAATTCACCTCGGTCCTCTGGAAAAGGACTTTCCAGTCACGAAACGGCGTCGAAAAGTAATCACCCGGAAACAGTTGCTCGACGGGCAAGACTCTGTTTGACGATGTAAGCAGCAAGTTTCATTTGTGAATATGGGAGCGTAAGTTGTCCCAGGAAAGCATACCTGAGCGCTTGAACAAGTTCAACAAATAACGCATTACAATGATTCGATGGAACATTGTTTCTACTTACACGCCGACCTCTCCGGATGACATTTTATCTCCAAGGGCGTCCAAGAGCCTCTTCAGCTCCTCCGCCTCCTTCGTCAGCAGTGACACTTCGCTCTCCTTCTCCTTCTCTTTCCAGCTTAGATCTTTCACCGCCTTATCGACAACATCCGCCCAAGTGACCCCATCCTTTGCCAGCGTCTCGACAATCTGGTCTTTAATGCGCCTACATGCACCGGCACCATCATACCCAAACCTAGTATATACCTGTACCAGGGACGCCCCTGCCTTGGCATAGTCCAGTGCGTCCTCACCAGAGGATATACCTCCACATCCAATGAGAGGTATACTCTCCGGAAGATTCTGCCTTAGTGTCTTGAGTGCAGACAAAGACAGCTCTTTCAAAGGAGTCCCAGATAGTCCCCCAGCTTCGACTTTGCTAGCTGTAAGAGATGTAAGATGTATGTATGAATAGAACGGGGAATATATCACTGACGGTGGTGGAGTGACGATGGTCGTGAGATAGTGGTGTTGCTCACAATGACACCGTCAATGCGACTATTCCGTATCACTTCTGCCATTTCGATGAGCTGCGATTCGTTTAGGTCTGGAGCTATCTTCAAGACTAGTTTGGGTTTAGGAGCAGAAGTTACGGCAGATGGAGGAAGGTCGTCTCGGGCTGTTGTCACACCCTCGAGGAGAGTTTGTAGGGTATCGCGACCTTGAAGACCGCTGAAGTTACGGTCAATGAGCGTGCCATTGTCGGATTTGAGTGAACCTACCGTAACCCGGGAGTGTTGGGACTCGACACATTGACTACCAACACGTCGGAATATGGCCCGAACATGCGGACGCCATCAACAAAGTCCTGTATTGAATCTGCTGGTGAGGCCTTGTTTTTGCCAAGATTGACAGCTAGGACGGATCCACTACGGAAAGACGCGGTGTCGTTGTCCTCTTGCAAGAACGTCGGTATACGCGCCCGTATCCGGTTCAAGACAGACATGTGGCCTTGTGAAGGAAATCCGTAGCGGTTGATGACTGCTGAATCTTCAGGAAGATGGAAGAAACGCGGTCGGGGGTTCCCTGGCTGGCTCAGTGTTATAAGATAGCAAGGTAAACCGAATAGTCGACAAACCTGGGGACTTGGCGTTACACTGCCAACCTCCACCCAGCTGAATCCGAGATCAAAGAGGCCTTGGGAATCGTCGTTAGGAAAGAAAACGCCAAAACTGTTTGATAGCATACCATCTATTGCCTCTCCATCCTTGTCGAAACCAGCTGCAGCAAGACCGACCGGATTTGATATCGATTTCCCCCAGAGCTGTAAACTTGTCGTATCATTGCGTAACGATATATCAGATCAAACACACCTCAAATTTCAGCCTCTCGTCATCTGCAACGACATCCTTGGGCCCCAGTCCACTCCTCAGCACTTGCACGGCAAACTTATGACCTGTCTCTGGGTCTAAGGAGTACCTCAGAAGAGGCGTCAAGACGTAGCGGTGAATCGCAGAGCGAGAATCGAAGTAGTATACCGCGAAGAGACCTGCTGAAACGGCGAAGACAGTAGCATATAAACCTGTACGAACGGGTGATTGCGGGATGGGGGAAGACCTGGTGAACAGTGTCCGGCTGGAAATAGCAGTGTGAATACGCGCAGGCGACGACAATGAGCGCGCCGCTGCTCGTCGCAATGCAGCCATTGCGAGTAGTACGCTGTCGTCGTGGTGGTAAGTGGACAAGCGAACGGTGCCACGTCGGGCCGGTACCGGTGACGGCCGAGAGTTTTTTCCCACACTCCTTTTCACCCATCTCACCTCATCTTACTCAACGAATCAATGCTCAACAGGCGGTAGCCAGTTCCTGATTCTCTCAACGACCAGGAGCTATGGTGGCGATTTCGGTGCCGTGCGGTCTCTTCCTTGCTACTTCTTTTTAATGTCTACCTTTGGTAAATGACACTAGGTTGAATGAACGCTGCTTTCCTTGAGGACATAACAAATGATGCTCTGTTCTGCGTACTGAGAAATGATGCTATAGAGAAAGCCAAGCAGACTCGTCTGGTAACGGTATTCCTACGTCTCACTGTCACCTCCTGGCGCAGGAGTATGAACGCGTCATATCATTCCATCCTACTGCAAGAAGACTCGGTATCTCGTCGTTAACGGAAAATGCAGTTCCTCCGCATCCCACCGCCCTATCATCGGCTCAGGTGAGTACAAATTTGAACGTGAGACAACACTTACGAATGAAGCGTGCAGGTCATCCCGATATCCGGGCGCACCGACGAAATGTTATCGAACCACGCATCACCCGGTGCGAAAGTGACGCATACTCCACCCCCTGTAGTGGAATATGTGCAAGTTCCCTCGAAGTTGTCGTCTTTGCAGTAATAGAATCCTGGGGTTCCCGCATTCTGTACGGGTACCGGGTGAGATGGCAGCATCAATCGACAGTCGACGATGCGAGACTTACGGGAGCACGGGAAGCGATATCAACTGCATTGGCAGGTTCAGAGCCTAAGGGAGCTCCAGACACGACAGCCAAGGCTGAAAGAACGAATACGAGGAGTTTCATGGGAAGCTGATTTCAACCTGGGTTGCTCCTCGAAACTGCTTGCGCTTTATATGTGGATGTTTCGCACAAGAAATGGTACTTTGCTTCGTGCGAGATCTCATGCGGTTCAAGTTGTCCGATAAAAATCTGTAATACGGAGAGATTCTGCATAACTATTGAATTCATTCATCCATAATCTTCGTACCTGTGAGTGTTCGTCCCTTTCTTCGAGAAAATTTCCGATTGACGTATTGCTCGCAAGCTAGAGATACAACAATATCAGACGTTCCTTGGCGGTAAACAAGGACGCCTGATACCAGTAGGCGCCAGTTTTTGAAGTTACGGAATACCCTCAGAGTCGAGATCAGATGGTGGCGTCCGACATAAACTCACATCCAAATAATGTGGTCCATTCGATTTTACGACTCGGTGGATAATCCAGAATCCATTCACTGACCAAGGAGCGTCTATAGAACTGGGGTGGAGAATTCCAGTGCAGGTATCGTTGCTTCAAGAACATACTATATACCCGATTCAAAATTCTTGATAGCTATACGGAACCTATTCATCTATAATTTCTTTACCAAGTTTCCGACCTCTTCGCTCGAAGGATTCTAACCGACGCGTCACCTGCAGCCATCCATCAAACGTGATGTTGAGGGCCGTGATGGCGTCTATGTTCACGGCCATGGTGTAGTGCTACTCGCCGTGCATTCAAATCCTTAATCTGGTACTGGCTTAACGACTCGGCCAAGGAGACAATTCACAAAACCATAATTCTTATTTAACATTTTCACTATAGTTCGCTTAGGATTGCTCCTCGATGTCAACGGCAAGAAAATATGTATTGGTAACGATAGGCTCCTTGACCCAAACTACAAGTTACACCAAATATCTTCACACCATCCAGCACAGATATTCTGACTAGAACAAAGTAACGATGAGAGTCCATTATACTACCGAACGTCAACCAGGTTTTGCTTACCGTGTACTATATGCAACCTAAGTACAGCTATAGGAACTGGCTTTATTCGCCCAGGTGATAGAATTGGTCGCAGCCTTGATCGCAAGACTTGCTCCAGTACAGTTCACCCCACTTTAAAGAAGTGTGAATATTCAATTCATAAAATACCGTCGAAAGACTCACCTGTACAGGGTGCACACTACGCTAGTGTCCGGACGCATAGACACAATGGCCTTGTTCCAAAAGCCTCCAGTTGAAAAGGTGACGCAAGTCCCAGACTCAGCCGAGGTATACGCGCATGGGCCTGCGAAACTGGCTTGAGTGCAATAGTACGTCCCGACGGTCTATGTTAAATACTTCTAAGATGAGATGCAGGGAACAGATTTATAGCACTTACAGAGGCATGGGCACTAGTCACGAGGGCAATGACTGACGCGAGAGTGGTAAGTTTCAACTGCATGTCAGAAAGTAGACAGGACAAGGGAGTTTTCAAAGTTCACTTCTTCTTATACCGCGATTTCTCATGATCCCTTAAACTCTGTCTTGAACCGGTCTCTTCGTGTCGTCTGTCATGCAAAACACGAATTGAGCGGGACGCCAAAAACACCAGTCCAGGCTATACCTTGCCTCAGGCATGGAATTCTTGATGAGAACTACTTAAGCGCCTCAGTTGGACTGAGCTGTCTGTCTGTCAAAGATAAACAACAGGAATCAATCCTCAGGAACTGATGCAGCATATATCGATCACGCCGGGAATGCGAATTTTTGAGAAAGACTGACATGAGTTTGGGCGCCATGCAGACATGTTGAAGGGTAAATGGTAATCAGCACGTTTCTGCCTTCGAGATTGGTCAAGAAGCACGTCCTGAAGCAATGAACTTGAAGATTGGGTGCTCGCCTTCATGGGGCCTTGTATTTTGAGGGCAGCGGCCTAGTCACAGTCCCGATTTTCTTGTGGTCGTAGCGACAAGAACTCCTACTTACTGCCGTCGTCGGATGCCTGGGAAAATGACACAGTGAAGTGGAGAATAAATAATTGGGAGAAAGTGGGATCCGGCACGCCGGTCCGGAGCGCGCGTTCATGGTTTCGAACCCCCATCGGGTCAAGAATGGTCTTTTCTGCTTTGACGTTGCTTCAGTCTATATCTCTTTCAAGAAGCATGTACTAAATCCTCGTGGTCCTCTTATTTCCATTGCCTTCTAAAGCTCTATTCACCTCACGTTCTTCCATGTCAAGCTCGGCGCTTGCGAGTTGACTGGCAGCCTGCCTAGGCTCACGGAATATGACAAAAAGGCACTGATTTCTTGTGCGTCTTCGATGTTCCCAAGTTTTCTTACCCCCCTTCGTGCTTGGCCAAGGTCTGCGACGTATTCTGTTAACTATTTCCGATCTATACGCGTTCTGTTTGATTCCATTGCTGCTATCACTCAGACTTCAGTACCGGCACCTGGGTTGCGCCCCGCGAAACCTGCCGCATCGTGTTAATCACCTATTCATTCTGTCAAGTTGATGCTCTGCTCCTTGTTATAAGAAGGTCAGCCGCGACGGTTTTATCACCTTGCGATTCACGATGAAGTGGCTTGCTCTCGCTCTCGCTTCTGTCTCCAGCGCTGCCGCAGCCAGCATCTCCTCTCGTGCAGCTGTACGTGAAAATATTATCTTCATCCACTCGAACTCACACTGCTACCAACCAGCAATGGAGCAATATCGGGATATCCTACTGCACCGAAACGGGCTATACCGGCATCTGTACCCATGCTACTATTGGTGCAGGGGATTGTGTCACCTTTGCCCCGGGTGATACCTTCTACCAGACCATCTCGTCTGTGCGGAACGACCCTGAGAACGTTTGCACCATTTTTTCGTGAGTCGCTGCCCCTCTCAAGGGGTACTCACTGCTTATCACCATACAGCGGCGTTCAATGCACTGGTACCTCTCTGGACATCGATGAGGGGTACAGCGACTTGTCTACGGCTGGTTGGGACAACACGGTAGCAGCCTACATTTGCGATAGGAATTTCAGCTAAGTAAGTCGTGTGTGTTGTCAGTGTATGATTAGGCGCTCTTAATGGCTTTCTCTACAGGCTGTTGAGCGTCTTCGCCCATCACGAGGCGTGTTGCGGGTCACCAATCCAGACCATCATCATCTACAGGCTGTTGAGGTTGTTTGTTCAACGTACCTCTCAATCGAAGTTGGCCCTGGTTAATCCTGTAGTGCGATGCTCCGTAGTACTTAGTTATCAGCTTGACAAATATACGCTTGTGATTCTACGTAACATTCAGCTGGATTTTGGATTGGGCACCTCCATGACCCAGACGTAAGTGAAGTCATCAAGATATCAATCTGAGATGGACAATGGGACGGCCATGGGCAATATCCATCAATGATGTTCCCGAGAGTCCCGATGTGTGAACAGCTTTCTTATCATCACCACTCGACATCAAGTTCCTTTGATATTCTTCAAACCAATGATCACCTCGGTTATCCCAAAGTCAGCCACGTATTTCCTGGTCCTGGTTATCATTTCATAGTTTGACCACCCATAGCAGTGGTATGCAGATACAGGTATAGATAGTCAGTACATATTATTACACAGTGAACATAGCAAATAACTCAATCATGACTCGGAGACATAGCCGGCGACGGATTATATTCCTGCAAACGAAACCACAAAGGAATCATCTTCCACATCTTCTGTCTCTCTCTCGCTGCCCACGCTTCTAGTGACCTCGCGCACGGCTTACACTCCGAGAACTCGGCGCTCTTCAGCTGGCCCAGCTCCTCCGCGACATACAGCGGGTCACAGAAGCCGCGCTCCCGATCAAAGAGGTAATGCTGCGTTGCGAGGTCAACGAGCTCAGAGAAATCCTTCCGGCACGCTGCAGCAGAAACACAGACAGAGGAGGGCTTGCGGATGTGGGTACGGATGTATTGGCTCGTGCCCATGGCTTGGATGAGGGTGGTGATGGTGTTCTGGGCGATCTCCTTGCCGAGGCAGAGGCGTTGGGTGTCGGAGAGAGAGAGGGTCGAGGGATGGGAAGAACTAGGCGCAAAGATTTGGCAAAACGGATACCGGCAGAGGTCGTAGAAAGCTGGAGGGAGGAGGGCGGGGGCATCTACTTCGCGCGCGAGGTTTATCACAGCCTTGACTGTTGTTAGGACGACGACGAGAAACAGATGATTACGCACTACTGGTGAAGGGTAAAGATGAGAGCCATCTGTCGTCTGCATTTCGTACAACCGCGCCAGGTCTTCTCGGCAATCCCAGCCTTTCAAATTCGAAGGCCAGGCGATCCGCAGATGCGCCAGCGCTTTCTCCCGCAAGGAATCGATAATATACTTTGTCGAAAGTCGTAGGATGCCCGATACTCTTTGAAAGTCGTCATGGCCGTTATCGCCAAAGTTCCTGAAAGGCGGTGAAGCGAGTGGCAAGAATGATATACTGGATACAAACGTACGGGCCGTCGTACAGCGCGACGAGGAGGTTGGCCAGGTCCTCGGCCTTGTCGTGCAGAAAGATGACTGGGCACCCCTCTATCTCGTCCAGGCGCCCCGGCTGTGGATGTCGAGTCGACGAAGCCAAGGAGAACATGTCCCGGAAGCATACTGAGTGGCGAGCGAGCTGCGACATGTGCACCCGGAACAGCGTATCCTCTGCGCGACAGACGACGCTGCCGTCGTCGAACCACAAATCGGTGTGCCGGTACAGCTCGGCGCCTGTGTCTGGATCCACGATCTTTGCACTGGCGTTGGTGAGACAAAGCCTGCCTGAAACACCGGGAAACGGACGTACTTTGACGACGATGAAGAGGAGGCGCAGGGATCCGACATGTTCACTTGCTGCTCGCTGTCTCTCGTGGTGAGCACGATGGAAGTAGTAGAACAAGGAGCATGACACATCTTCCTGCCCTTGATGCGTCACATCTTGCCGAGGCGATAAGATATAATTTATTGTTTTCAAATTTTATCTCAATTACAAGGGAACAATACAATTCACCGGACTTTGGACTGAATTAGTTGCTGCGGTTATCGTGTTGTTACCTGTTATAGTTACAGGATAATAGACCGATATTGAACTCCACCATTATCTCGAGAATACAAATCATATTCTACGCATATTCTATGCATATTCTCGTGCGGACTTGATCCAAGATTTTTCAACTAGATGATATTGCTACTCCGAGGTCCGCGGTCTTTGCCACGTCATGAAGCTTGAAGTCTGACCGCCAACCGTGACGTCATCCAACTCTAACTTCGACCTCAACCACCAGCACAAGCCATGTCGCGCAACGAGGTCTTGCCATCCGGCGCGTCAGCGGCTCTTTCCCGGTGATAGCGAAGAGACAGATTTTCGAGGAGGACGGTATGCTTGGGACTGAGAATGGTGGTGTTGCGATCCTGATCTCATCGACAGAATCGCACCAAGGCACTATAGTCCAACGCAGACGTAGTGGGAGTTGGATGGGGTCTTGTCAAGTTGATTGAGCACAAGGTGAGTGGTAATATCTGTAAAGCTCGGCGTCGACTTCATGGTTGGAGCAGGCAATACGTCTTCGTCAAAAGCATCAGAGTCTTCGGTAGCAGCAGCCGTTGAGTAAGAAAAAGCAGAGCGCATATCGTTTGTGGACCTCGATTCTGTAGTACGTGGTGTGGATGAGAGCTGGATAAATGCTAGGAGTCGAGGGTACATGTCCGACGATTGGTGGCTGGGCTGAGCGATGACGAGTGGACGTCTGGAGAGGAGATTCAGAATCCGGTGTGTATCAGGTGCTCTCCTTTTGTTTCGAGCTGTCTAATCTCTTGCAAGTCTTCGTCAGTCTGGTAATGTGTTATTCCCGGTGAGTCACTGTTAGGGTCTGCACAAATGTTAAACTCGCAGCATGCTCACTAGTGCTAGCGCTCATCTTCAAAGACTGAGCGACGGATTACAGTACGCTAAACAGAGGCTCCCTTGAACCCGAAAGATTCATTGTACTGTAGGACCGGATCTCCTGAAGTGGTCTGTCGCGTTGTCGAGTTGACTTGGTATGACAATCTCCTTCTTTCGCTTCTTGTTTCTTATTGTTGCCTCCAGTGTAGGAGGCTGAAGTCTCGGAGGTCATTGTACTGGAATCTTTAACTTCATCTTTGCACTCCCGACACTCACTGCAGGAGCATCAGGATTGGCGTGCCCACCGTGTAGGCTTCGGTCTTATGGGAGCTCATGTTTTTTGTATTTGACTTTCGACCGGATGGACCGTGGCCACGTCGGGTATATGTATGGAGCTTCGAGGTATATTGTTGTGTTGGCTATAGTAGAAGCCGTTGCAGCGCGGTCGTGTGTACATCGATGTACTTTGAATATACATACTTCCCTGTCACTGCATGATTGGTCCGAATATATGCTATGAAATATCCTTTGGATCCAATATCGAATGAAAATACCTTCGTTAGGGAATACAATTGCGTAATAGTTGCCCAGTGGCTATTCCACCATTATCTTTTCAATACAGTGTAAATAGAGGGCATATTTGCGCCATAGCGTCCGGCTACTATTTTCCTCGAAGTCCGGTGATTGAGTGAAGAATTCGTGTATACGTTTCACTTTCAAAAGATTTAAGGAGACGGTAGACGCCGCGCTGAACATTTGGCCCCAGCGGCTACGGTTAAATGTGACCAAGACTGAAATGGTCCACGACTGTAAATTTCTTCTGTCAGTTACTCTTTGACAAGCATGCGAACGGGGTGCTGCAGGTAGGGTACAGAACTCGCTCTTGCAAGGAAAATATCTTCCTCGAGAATAAAATCCTTGTCATGGATGGATCAGCTCAAGGAAGTTGAAGGGTCAGGCAACGCTAGAGCCTCTACTATTCATCGTTTCCTTGAAAAGAAAATGAGTTTCTCGAACAAAGGCGATACTCTAGTAGTAGTGATTCAATGACGGACGCCAAGAGCAATCGGACAGATCGGGCCGACACATTTGTTGAACCTTAACCACGACATAGGTCAGAAAATCTGACCGAACCATCCAATTGAACCAAAAATCATTTTGCGTTCGCTGGTTAAAGATGCGGTACACGTCAAAATAATTCTCCCCTACTTGACGTAGTACCGGTAACGGTAAAGCTTTTCATTATGCACCTTTATGGCCGAGAGGCTGACAAAATTTGCAGGTTATCATTGCCATCTTTGCGGACATTCTTCGCCGCCGCCTGAGACCAGCTAACAGGCGCTCAGGGCGGCGGCAGGCACTTCCATGCCAAGCCTAGCGGTATGAGAAGTCGCACGCGACACTTCACGCTCTCTGATATTCTAGAGTGGCCTTTCCTCTCTGTGTAGGCCTTGTTCCATTCGTTCCGTCATTTTTCGCTTTCTGACCTCATTCCTCCTGTCACTGTGAGATCCTTGAGACATCGGCCCTTGAGTTAAAAAATCAATGCAAACATCTTAAGTGCCTTCGATTTTACCTGTCTAAGTACGACCTGCAGGAATTCTCCTTTATTTAAGATGGTCTATCGACGTTGACTTGTGGTTCATGATGAAATTACTTGCCCTCGCTCTTACCTCCGCCTCTCTTGCTGCCACAGCTAGTCTCTCCTCTCGTGCAACTGTAAGCGCGACCTTTAATCTTGGCGCTCACACTTGAACTGTTGCCTTTCAGCAATGGAGTAACATTGGGATGCTTTACTGCACTGACATGAACTTCACTGGCATCTGTACCCATGCTACCATCGCTTCAGGGAATTGTGTCACTTTCGGTCCTGGGGACACCTTCTACCAGACCATCTCGTCTGTGCGGAACGACCCTGAGAACGTTTG
>JAUEPT010000435.1:0-21681 GCA_030435635.1 Armillaria borealis | reverse complement strand
CATGGCTGCGTGTCGGGGCCTACAAGGAACTCCATGTATCAGTGTCAAGGCGGATATCGAGCACTGTGAGCTCACTCTTGCGCCGGGAAGGCGTACCCTAGGAAGCGGTTGCAAACTTTTCCAAGCCCAAGGAATACTGAAACATCGCCTGAATGATCTTAGCACAACGAAATAGTATAGTAACGAGCTTTCGCATGACACACCTGCAATGCACTCAGACGATTTGAACTGTCTTCTCGACCTCCGAATACAGGTTGTTTGAGCTGGAAGTGAAGTTGTGTAAAGAAGATGTTACTGGTTCGAGTGTGTGTAGATATCAATAGAGGAATGAGACGAGGGGGTTCAGAAGCTTCTACCGGTACCCAGGCTAATGCCACACGCTGGTTCCACGCGGAAAGCCATTCGGTCAAGCAGCCTAATACCGTACTCGCAGTTTGCAACAGCCCGGAACCGCCTCATTCTCAGCAAGAACCATGACCGAGCCTGGCGGTCCCAGGTTCTCCCTTTCTGACCATACTTCTTTACATCGAAACAATAGCCCGTCTCTCTACGAGATGCTAAATAGCATGCTTCAGCGAATATTACCCAATACAAACACGAGTGTTCTTGGCCCGGGCACAACCAACTCGGACAGCACTCTCGAGGTTGTATGCACCGTGTGGTATCGTGCCACATTTCCTTGTATTTCACGCTAACATATCCTATAACTAGTTCGATCACGATAATGGCGATGAATCATCTTCTCTGAACCAGGACAGCTCGACACGGACTTTTACACACGGTGGCACAAAAGTGGTATGCTCTGATTGTTGCATACTATCTACATAATCTCAACTGCCAACAAGCCTAGCAAAAATGCAGACCCGATACTCGAAGGACTCAAAAGCGAAATAGGCTTGCTCATAAATGTTGAAAAGAAACTGGCAGAAAAATACGGGATATCGATCGACTCAGTGACCGTTCGCCAGACGGCCCAAGCACATGCAGTGTGCAACTTCGATGCAGACGCCTCTTGGGAGTGGTCACAGATGCACACCCTTTACCATCGCCGTAAAAAATTGGCACATCTGCAGATGTTTGGCCATATCGAATCGGAATCTTCGCCCTCATCAGCCCCAAAGGTCAGGCGCGTATTTCTAGTAAAGTGTCGGTTCTAAATAGCATCCTCGCAGCCACCACCCAGTATTGACCCATCTCGGTTTTGGGCGGTCGTCATTGGCATTGACGATTACTCATATTCTCCCCTCCGAGGTTGCGTGTCTGACGCTAAAGAAATTGCTGATTATTTGTTGGAAGACCTCGGCATCGCAAAGGATCACGTCCAGCTACTTCTAAGTACCAGCCCCAAGCTGACACTTGCGCATGCCGTCAGCACCTTGGTCGGCGCTGTTGGCGGCAATGCTTGCATCGCACCTACACGCGACAACATCGTCAGCACACTACTCAGTCTCTCTACGGACCCCCGGATCGAAGTAGGCGATAATATCATCATATACTTCTCCGGACACGGCGTGAATTACCGCTGTGCGGAGTATTATGGTAACTCTCATGCAGGCGTAGGGACCATCGAAGCTCTGTGCCCCGTCGACCGCGACTGCAACTCCGCCGCCGGTGGAAATGTTCCTGATATCAGTGACCGAGAAATCAACACTATTCTCTCAGAAATATCTCGTACCAAGGGGCATCACATCACCTTCATTCTAGACTGCTGCCACGCGTCAACTCTCACTAGAGCGGTGCAAGACGAGGGGACTGTGCGCGCTATCGCGCCTCTGCCTTCAGGGTTCATTGCATATATGCTACAGGCTGCAGATGAAAATCTGAGGAATCTTCCTGGATACCGATCCGTTTTGGCGGAAGATTGGTTTCCCAATATGGATTCGCACGTAATTCTGGCAGCGTGTAAGGAATATGAGTATGCGAGGGAGGTGAAATGCGAGGAGGGCTACCATGGGATTTTTACTCAGGCGCTCACTAAAGCTCTGAAGTCAACTACACACGAAACGACTTACTTTGGCCTCCTGGAGGCTCTACCTTCGACTGTAACTCAAACTCCGGTTATCGCTGGGAGACACAGAAACGCAAAACTTTGGTATCAGGTACGACAAGGCCTGTCATCACGTGTATATTAACTGAAGTGTATTCAGGACTCAGTTTCCAGGGATAGAATAGACATTACTTCTTCTGGTGACGGCAGTACATCAGGGGTCAGAGCGGGATAGTCGCCCTTGACTCTGTCCGTCAAGTTCGTCCCCAGTCTCAAAGCGGTGCCGGAATGTCGGTCCGGCATACTAGGTAACGAATGAGATGTACCCGTAATACTTTATAACGCTGGGGTCTTTGCGCCTCCTAATAAAACCATATATAAGGGTGTTGGGTGGGTTCCATCCGTTTCGTCTTAGCCAGCGGTAACCTCGGCGACTCGTTCGGCTTGCTGCCTGTTCTTTTTGGCCCATGTTCGCCAATAACGAGAACGACGACTGTAGCCCCGTGATGAACGGTCGTTACTACTTAAGGACTCGTTGAGCTCGAGCAATAGCGGGAATGGTAACGGCGCCACGTACTTTGAACTCGCTTATTTGGTATAATCTACGCAGAGCGTTCATCTCGCAGGGCTTAGGTCGGCTCTTCCTCGATTTTTGGCGAGCCTTATGATATAGTGTGAGGTGAGCCAGAGCAGAGCGAGCGCACTGCTAACGACTGAGCTGTTGAAATTATATGAAAGAGAGTAATAGCTTACCGCATTGAACATTCCCCCGATCTTTAAAGTTTATCTGAAGACGAGTGATATGCTTTGTGAGATGGAGCTGGATGGAACTGGATGGCGAAAGTACGGGAGATAGCTGTTCGACAGGGAAGGGTTTAAGATGATGAGAAATCAAGATAAAGAATAGAAGCCGCACCTCCAGAACAAGAACGTCGAGAGCACATCGAGACAAGGTCCGGCTGCTATAATGATCCCGACACAGAGCACATGCCCTACGCCCGAATAGTGAGAGGACGTTGTGCCAACGGCCAAAGACTTTGATGATGATGTAAACTGTATTTTATCTGCTTTTAGATCGGTTGTATCTGGCGGAGTCAACAGACTCACGTTGGCAATAAAGAGTTAGTAGTATGCGCGCTGCCAACGCTGTTTAGATTCATCCCAAAGTCAACCCTCTCAATTCTTGAGGGAAGCATCGACTGCGACCGTGACTGCAATCGCAAGGAGGATGCGAGCCTAAGTGGTGGGGCAACCTTGAATTCGAGAAGTGGCCGTGTTGTATCGGTCACAAGCTTGAGGGCGTGTTAGAAATAAAGAGAAGAATGATCATCGACGAGCACCAAATACATTGGACTACCGTTAGCTCGCTAAAACACAGTAACCTAGGCGACGTACCTTGGGAAAAGAGACTTGGACGGCCATGATGGTAAGCATCCTGCCAAGCGAGGAATTTCCTATTTCCTTTTGATTACTCTTTCCCATAATCACCTCATCCCTTGCGCCAGCGGCGTTGAGGGCGATTTTGTGATGAGAAAATTCACAGAAGTGTACCACATAAGCACGTAGACATGTCCTTGAATGGCTCTGTACTAGATGACGATACATGCTGTACTGAGCACAGTCGATGTCCAGGAGACGACACTACGAAATCCCGTCAATGGAACCTTGAGAAAAGAAGGATGAGTTTATGTGGGTTATTTGTTTTATTCTCTTACCTCCCGTCTCTTGCCTCGTCTATCCTGGCACGTTCAGTGCGTGTGTGTTACGCGTCGCAGAGCACGCGTCTTGCGAGATGAGTGTTGTGACTGAAGTGGCATGTTTGGCTTGGTCAAACAAAGTAAATTCTCCTTTGACCGCCATGCTCATATTTTTTTAATCTCCCTTTTGCGTCCGGCAACATCGGTCAAGGTCCTTCAAACTAATCCCGTGCCCTACTGACGAACATGGCTCCAATCTTCGTACACTAGGCGTGGAATATGGGCGAGCGCATCAATCACGGAGTTCATTCGCGCCATGGATGATACATTTTCAAACCGAAGACGACGGATACAAGGACCTGATTATGGGCTGACACGGTGTGTCGCCATCCGGCAAGTGGCGCGTCCACGTCATGAAAGGAAGGACTCGTTCGTCGCACCCGACCATGATGAGAAGAGCATAGTATGGGCTCCGAGAGGCGGCAGAGAAACCGGGAGACGTGTCATCCTCTCCATGAAGACAATATGCTGTGGGGTGAGGCGGGAGGTAGGATGTGCTGGGGACGGTACGTTTTCCGATTACTTGCATTCATTGGCACTCACGCGCACGTCTCTGTAGCTCGAGCTTACCCATACGATTCTCCTTCGCGTGAAGTACCAAGTCTTGGACGCCAATGACACGTCGAGGGCTGAGCTACCCAAGGGGGGTTTGCGGGGATGGTAGGTACCTTCTGTTCGTCAATATAGCCCGATCTCACGCTTGATTGAAGCATACGCTCAAAGGACATATCAAGCCCTTCCAAACACGAACATGGCGTCCTTGGGACGGCGAGGCTCACGGGCTCGTGTCTGGATGGTGGCGTAGTCTGCAATATTTCGTCCACGATATTTAGCGACCAGCGACAAACGCGTGCAGAACCATGGCTACTCGAACAGGGAACGCGTGCTGCTGTCCACCTTCACCCTGTCCGAAACGAGACTTTCCCGTGCTGTACAACCCGCTTATCCCTCTGACACCGTTGCCGCTGTCTGCCCACTCTTTATGCCGCTGTCTGCTTTTCCTGCCCCATATCTCCCTTTCGTCGCTCTCAAAATGGCCAGATATCATCGTGCAAATCATCGTTGTCGGCAAGTATACTGGTGAATAACTCATAGGTCTGTCCTCTTTGCCGCTATCTCTCATGGTTCGAAAGCTTACTCGTTCTTACTAGCTCTGGTTCCTTTTGGACATAAAGCTACACTTTTTATAATGGCGCTCAATGCTATCGATACGATGCAGCAACATGGTGTCCCACGGAGGAATTGTTCCTTCGACAACACTTTGATCGTTAGCCAGATGATATTGGAAAAGGGACGACCTGGCGAATGTTCCTCGCCTCCTCGCCTCCACGACGACAGGCCATGTTCTCTCCGTCCCGTTTATCAATGAATCAGTAGCATACATCGAACGCCGAGCCATTAGGATTAAAATGGACCGCAAATACTATGTCAAAGTCGACACCTTCGGCTGCAAACGCACTCCTACCTCGCTTGGGGACCTTCCTTCCGTTTTTCCTTCGCGTCCAAGACTAAAGCCGCGAGGATAGTCGAGAGTCAGGACCTGCCTCGTGAAGGCTACATAAGCAGAACCAGAATTGATTTACTGGTCGGACCTCGCCCTCGAAATCAAGGTTACACTCCCTTTTCA
Organism: Armillaria borealis; assembly: GCA_030435635.1. Classification (NCBI taxonomy): domain Eukaryota; kingdom Fungi; phylum Basidiomycota; class Agaricomycetes; order Agaricales; family Physalacriaceae; genus Armillaria; species Armillaria borealis. The sequence continues at coordinate 16,310 of JAUEPT010000435.1, read as the reverse complement.
ACTACATCCCGCTGTTACGTCTTGGCATGGGACATCCAATCCATATCACGACGGGAAACTGCGTATCGATCTCCAGTTCATCCCATGCACGCGCATATCACCTCGTGGGAGGCGACACTTGCGAGTGGTCCGCTCTCGCAAACGCATCGTTCGTGGATAAACGTACGCGCGCGATCCTTGTGCAGGGAAGCCTACTGACACTGCTGTCAGACATGAAGACGGGTGTGAAGGCAGTTATCCTCAATTTGGAACATTGCGAGTCAGCGATATGGACGACGCAAATAACGATTTCGACGAGGATGGTGATCAAGCTATGATGGTCATCAATGCTGCACTGGCGCCGCCTACGACAGGTAATTCCTCCTTCTGCCTGGTGCATAACCATCGACTGATACCTATCAGAGCCGACATGGCCAGATTATGAGTGCCAAAAGCTTCAACCAGCATATGAGGAGCCGTATTCTGCAGGCCATCTTTGCAAAACCCCTCGATAGTGTCTTCCCCGCCGGGATCGTCGCCACGAACGGCATCAGCTGTTGACAACACTGACCCTGACCCGCCAGCAGAAGAAACCACAGCCGATCCTCTTGATGGACTGTTATCGTCAGTCTCGTACAGAGCGCAAATCCATGAAACGGAGATACAGGGGGCAGAGCGCTTTGAGTCATGAATGTCTCCGCGTATAAGACGTGTGTCGCTTTCGTTGAACCCATGATCCGCTCTGATTGTATGCTAGTTGGAAGCGTATTCATACACTCGCGAACTCTCTTTTGCGTCTCTCACGCGCGATGTGATCGTAACAACAGATGTATTGCTTCGCTGTGAAGGTGAGCGATTACAGGTACAAGCTTATTTTATTTCTAACGATTTTCCTACCAGGTTGAGCGTTCATATGCAGGTAACACCATCGGTGAAGCTTCAGCGGCTGGTACGTTCTCGTTAGCTTTACGGCCTGGTTCTGATAATGATCCTTCTTAGGTACCCCGAAATACTTGATATCGAGGTCAAGTGCTCGGTCGACAACTTCTCCGACCGTCTTGTATATCCCCGATGGCAAAGGTCGGGCGTGCCGAGCATCCTCGTAGAACGGAGTCCACGAACTGGGTCATGCTTTGAATTTTCGGGCAAGGCTCTTGCGACGCTTTCAAGTGTGGCGGAACAGTGTTGGTTTTCATTTGTTACACATATTAGGTAACATACACGTAACGACGTCTTGTATCTTCAGTCGGCGATGTAAATTCAAAGAATTACAACCGATGTCTAAGCCAGTTTGAGCCTGATATCCTACGACGCTGTTTTGGTGGACCTTGCTTGGTGAAAGGTGGTTGGGGAGGTGTACTTGACGCGGCTGGTAGTACTCGTGAAGTCAACAACCAATCGTGGGTCAAAGGTGGTGTTTGCGACGGCTTTGCGAAGTGATGGTGATGATGGCAGCTGTGCTTCGTGCTCGGTCTTTCCTCACCCTTGGCAGCACTGATCATCCTCCTCGTTCCGTCCCAACAAGATCTCCCTTGCTTCTTTTCAGCCGCCAGCGTCGTTCTCGCGTGCACTGCAGCCTATCCTACCCTCGCATGGGCAAGTGCTCTGACATGACTTCCAGCTCGTCGAAATACGGAGTGAGCGCAGCAGCGACCTGGACAGCGATGAATGAGCGCCGGTACGGACTAATGAGCACTACTACGTACCTGGTTCATCTTCCCTCCGCATAACCGAACACTGGCTCATGACTTTTGTAGCAAAACAAGCAAAGTTATGCTGATCGGCCTCGGTGTCGCGGTGCAAGGTGATCCTCAGATAGGACTTGCTGGCAATCGTGATTCCACATCTCTGCCAGTTTCAAACTTGGGGCCGAGCTAAACTCTTCTTGATTTCACATTTCCCAAGGATCTCGCACGCCAACCATTACCTCACAGGAAAGCGGCGAGGAAGACAAGGAAACTGCTCGAGGAGAGTGTTCGATGGGAAAAGAACGGGATTCGATTGGGAGTTCGCTTCTTAGATAGTCGCCTCGCCATTGGGGCCGTCACTCCGAGGTTGTTGTATCCTTTCCTGTCTTAAAGATGGACGCGGGGAAGCCGCACCGGTTATAGTCGACGACAACCAGAAATCTAATTGTCTCTCCAAGCTCCAAGCTCCAACGTCACAGCGTTGCTGGACTCGGATTGACATGTCACCCAAGACCATTCCCTGGTACAGCCACAGACCATCTCCCTCTGCAAGGTCTTCGTCCTTTCACTTTCTCGGAGACGTGTTCTCTTCTTTCCGCACAGCCCGAGTATGCTCTCTCCGCATGTCGGCACACCGTACCCCTCCTTGCGTACATCCATCCATCCCGACTGCGCGCCCGCATAAACTAGAACCGCGAACGTTTTTATTAAGACCCTTGCAATGGTAGGTGATTACATCCAGGCCTCTTGCGGAATCTGCTATGTTTGCGTATGTGCGGGAGGAGATGCATCATCCGGCACAGCCGGTGTAAGAGTGACTGAAAATCTTCAGATAATGATTAAAAAAGTAAATCAAAGAACGCACCTTAGTTACCACTGTCCCTTCCGAACGTTGCGGAATGAACCAGCAGGTAGCCGGATATCAACGCCTGCGCAGCAATCCGTTAACTCGCGATTCAGAAAATATTTATCAAAATCTTTACCTCAAGTAAATGCTAAGCTATTTGTCCCCACCATCGCATCCGCAGTTCACCTAGAGACTCGGAAATTAAAGAAATGAATCACAAAATAAAGTGGAGCAACCTACCAGAGATAGACCAGAACTTCATGGTAAGAGACGACTAATAAAGTAGTCATCAACAAGCAAATCCCGGGAAAGGGTCAACTTGAAAAAGGGCGAGGACTGGCCATCGCGGACTACAGCGGCGAAAAGAGGGTGGCGAGAACCAGACGCTCTCGCCAATATCGAGCACAGCAAGAATGCATCGAGCTGGACAAAACCCAGCTTCGATAATAATCTCGACGCGGAGCACATGCTCGATATTCAGCAGCCCGAGTGCTGAGAGAGTTTGAGTACCGAGTTCCGTAGATCTCAATGAGACGACCTGTATCTGTGTTTCTAGATCAATCATATCTGGAGGGATCAAAAGACTCATCTCGACAGCATGCACTACACTCATCCCGTGCGTGCGCGGCAACCTGAACCGGTCTTGACCCAATTCGACATCCGCCCAGCCTCCTGAAACTATCCCTTCCACTCCTCGAGGAAAGTATCTACGCCTATCGTCGCGCAAGTTCCATCCTGGACGCCAGATTCCCGACCTTGATCGCAAGGAGGATAGATGAGAAGGGAGGCTAGAGATGTTGCCTGAATCCTGTTGAGGGGGTTTCGTGATAGATATGAGTCTGATGAGGCCGGACGAAAACAGGTGACATCGACGCGTCGAAGTAACCAAACAAACAACCTGACGTCAGTCCACGGCCATCATTCTCGACGACGACGATACCTTTGCATCGGCAATTTGCCAAAATGGATCATAAAACTGAACTTGTAAGTCACATACACGCCCAGTACATCTTGGTAGGTTTCTCATGACTGCAGGGCTAGGTGACCTCGAATCACAAACTATGGTTTCATGGAAACTCTACCGTCATCGGAAGCTGCTTTTCGAGGTCCATCTTAGCGTCGAGACGACACTTGGAGAATTGAATATCAAGTCCTTCCTTTGGATTCCCGCTGACGGCCAGCATGAAGACAAGGATGCTGTGCTGGAGAGGCTGAACTTTGAAGTAAGCCAACCTTCAACCTCACATCTCGTTCTTCCCACTTTGAAGCTGATCTCAGTTCTGTCACAGCGCTTCGCCTCTCGAACTCCAAACCTCTGACAGCGTCGAGGTTGACAGTGTGCAAAAGACCGGCTTTTCATCGACGAGAAAGACGTAATTACAGGGAAAGAAAGGTGCGTTATCTACTCCGACATGTCGACCATTCAGTATTCAGTGCTGCCACTGTACATCAGGGATTCAAAACTGTCACCCAAGAACTGACGAAACCCGAAGCCTATCGTCAATAAACAGACGGACTAGGCACAACCGCGAAGGGCGTGCAGGAGGAACAGGTGGAGCTCATGCGTAGAAGGCCGGTCGGGGTATATGGACAAAAAGGAGAATTTTAGGGGGCGACACCATACTCAGTCATTACGTTGAACGCCGAACGAACAACTGTGCCCCGGGCGCGCTAGGAGTGCATGTGAGTAGCAATATGTCCAACTTCCAGCCGGCCTTCCTCCGCGTGCGTTTGACCATTATTCAAGACCACAGGACATTTATGGGAGAGGAGCGCTCTGTCTGCCTCCTTTCACGGTCGGGGTCTCTTCATAATTGAATGTCTCTCCTTGCTTTGACGGCCCTTGAGAAATTTACGGTGTCGCTGGATCGGTCATATCTATTATCTTCGCTTTTTGCTTCAGTCGATGCTTTACCGATGTTCTGGTCTTGACCGCATATAACAGTGGTTCTTGGGAGATTTCATGGTTATAACACCGTACCCTTGCACTTTTTCTGCTGTTATTGCACCGATCAATGCGCATGATTTTTTATGAAGTCTGTGTTTGCTTGTTTTAACTTGAGCTGTCCGGATTGGCAGAAAGAAAGAGGCTGGTATTACTAGAACAGCTTCCGCCCCTGCTCCTTAATCTCGTCGCTGACATTCCTTCAAGATTTCACGGCAGCACACATGTTCCTGATGCCAACAAGCTAGGCGCCTGACCGTATGGTTCGACCGTTCCAAATCTGTATTGGAAGGCTGCTAGCCATCTCCGATTGATGCACGACTTGAGCGTTCAGGTATATGACAGGTGATGTAGAATCACTGTAGGTTCGTGAGCAGTGCGGCTCGTTCGCTTGTATGCCAATGCTAACTCTTTGTTATTAGGCCTCCAAAATATATTATAACTGCCTAGGCCTCGCGAGATAATTGTCTATTTCACCATTTGGTCCCTGGCTTCACGGTACGTTCTACCTCGTCCTCCAATGTATGTAAAGCCAAAGCATTCCCGTAGATATGAACTGGTGATGAAGGCAGGAAATGTACCGGGTGCCCCATTTCGTAAAGAATATGACTTGAAGGAGCAGAAACATAAGTATCACGGCAGCGGCATTATAGCTACCAGCTATACTGGTCCAAAGTCAGCGATCTCAATCTCGGGGGTTAACAAGATTAATACAGTAGGGGTTTTCCCTGAATCCATCAGGACTCGGACCTGCCATGCCTGCGATGATCCATCGCTTCATCGTTTTCTCACCAAGGGCTTACGGAATTTGTGGATTGATTATTTAAAGTGGTCCTGTGGGACTTCCATACACGTGTCAGCCTTGCTTTCCCCTCGTACCACCATCTCTGCGGCAGTTAGCACCAAGAAACCATGGCCAATGAAGAACGGTTAGCTTCGTTTTCACTGTTTCTTCCTTTATTTCTGTGCTCATATGTCCTCGCCGTAGTCGGATCCTTTTCATTCGTGGTTCGTGTGATCGAGATTCGAATATTTGGCCTCCCTTTAACGTGCTGTAACAGAGGCCAAACTTGTTACGGTCGTGAACACAGAAGAGTCCAAGCTTTGCTTGAAGATCACTGCCGGCAACAAGAAGCAACAAACGGAAGAAATCAACATCGACGGAGGAGGCACCATGCCAAAGTGGACTATAAACATGGACCTGTAAGTCGCATACGCGTCCAGTTCATCTTGGTAGATGACTTATGATTGCAGAGGTGACCTCGACCCGCAAACTGTGGTTTTGTGGGAACTCTACGGTCGTCGGAGGCTGGGTCTCGAGGTCCTTGGCAGCGTTGAGAAGACACTTGGAGAATTGTTTGAAGGGAGCAGCACGAGTGCGTGTGTTTACTTCCTTGCTCTAATAAATATTGATTTTTTTCTGTAGGTGCCGATATATACCTATCCGACGGAACTTCCGAGATCGCAGTCCTCAAGATATCCGGCTCAAACAGCGCGAAGACACTCACGGACGAAATCGTACCGAGCACTAAGAAACCTTCAGAAAACTTCAAGTTTCTAGAGAGCAGCGAAACCCTGGGGACCGTGTTCGAAGCTGCGGAGGGAATGGTCGATACCCTCGCGGGGGTAGGTTATATTTTACAAGTTGATGTATGCTACTTGACAAGAGCCTCTTCCTAAGGTGCACCCCGCGGCTACCGTCGCTTGGGGATTTCTGTCTGATGGATTTAAGGTGGGTGTCAACGGTGTCCTCAATGCACGATATCTTCATACATACATGCAGGTCCTAAAGAATCAGCGCGACACAAATCAAGCTGTACTTGATCTTTATGCCGAGATGATATCGGTGTATGAAGAGTTCAGCAAGGATGATATCTTAGAGCAGCGTGATCGGTTACATGGAATCTATGATTCCTTGTTCAAGCAGACCATCGAGTGTGCCATATTCATTGAAGGCTATGCAAAGAAGAGCGGGATAGGTATGCATTTGAGTCCCAATCATCTTATGATATCTCACAAGTTTCCCAGAGCGTCTTGTTTCGACGAACATATCGGAGCAAGCTGAAAAACTTCGTCAGGCTTTCATTAATCTAAAGAGCCGGCTGAGTATGGAATATGTCGCAGAAGCAGTCATTGTCACTCTTGGTGTCCAGGAAAGTATGGATGTTATGCGTGCGCTGTTTTTCCGTTGCAATCTGTTGTAGGCACTGATCGTCGAGTCCTCTAGTCATGAGGGATCGGCTACGAGATCTCCAACCACCTCAAGAGCTCGGTCCAAAATCGAAATGTATGCAAGGAACACGTGTGGCGACAATCAACGCCATGGTGTCATGGATTGCCCAATGTGACGGCAAGACGATGTGGTGCAGAGGATTGGCAGGGACAGGAAAGAGTTCCCTGATGGGCACTCTCCACGATTTACTCACGGCGGATTTCGGGGGACGCAGTCGGCTTGCAGCATTCATTCGCTATGACCGCATTGAGTATCCGAATGCCAACAAGTTAATCACCAGCATTGCATATGCCTTGGGAACGTTCGACGTGCGCATCGGAATGACTATCTCCAAAGTTATCGAGACGTCACGAACGGTGATGACCATGTTAGACCTGAAGGCGCAGTTTCGGCTTCTACTTCGTGGTCCGCTTGAACGTGTTCCTGATCTTGTTGATGAAGGACCCTTGGTAGTCATCATCGATGGATTGGATGAGTGCGATGTATCGGATGATATGCTGGCAGTCCTCGCTGAGGGATTCGGTCCGAAACTCCCCTTTATGCGCCTCATTCTTTCCAGCCGACCGGTCCATCACATAGCTACGAGGTTCGAGGGACGAGACCGCATGTATCCACTCCATTTGGATACCTCCTCGGAGAGTGTCGACTATGATATCCGGTTCTATTTGGAGAAAAAGTTTGCGACCATATGCAATGATGATCCTGCGTTCAAGGAGAAGTGTAAAAAGTGGGATGCTATCAACCAACTAGCCGCCCGGGCGAGTGGCTTATTCATTTGGGCAGTGACTGTTGCAAGATTTGTCCATGCATTTCCGGGGATATCAAGGCTACAGGCTCTCCTAGCCACCAAAATCCCTGATGACGCCACCGAGGCTCTAACAACCCTATACCGCACTGCTCTGGATACTCTCGTGTCTGAACCAGGTGCCAATATGGATATTAAGAAGCATGCGCAAAGTGTCCTTGGTGCTGTGTTGGTGACCCAGACGCCTCCAGGGATGACAGAGGACGTCCTTGATAATATTGTCCTACTAGGCGAAGGCAGCCCTCCTTCGCATCGCATCGTGTCGATGCTAGGAAGTGTACTTAGCCCTGAAACTGGGGACTCGCCGATACGACGCATACACAAATCCCTCGACGATTTCTTGCAGGATCGGAGTCGATGTGGAGATGAATGGCTCGTCGATGTCACTCTGCACCGCGAGGCAATTGCCGAACAGTGTCGGATTGTATCAAAATCATTTATGAAGACATGGTCTCTCAAAAACAATATGGACATTGAAGCTGTACCGGTTCATATATCCAAATATGCATTGTTTGGAGTGTTCTGGTATTCCGAGTCCTCTTTTGACAAGAGTGACTTAGAACTATTCACATCCTTTTTCCGCCACTACTTTCATCCATGGTTGGATGTTGTTGTCACCGATGACAGCTTTCTCCAATTTGAAATCACAGACATGATCTGTCGACAACATGGGATGACACGCATGCCATTCGAATTCGATATCCGTGATTCGGTCACTATCCACCGAGTTCTTCAAAGTTCTGCTGCTTTTTACTCTCACCTTCACCATTCTGGCAAAGAGAGCTCCCTCACCGGAAAGGTCACACTTGAGTGTATGAAACTCAAAATTATACAAGGGTCCTGGGAACCTACTGGTGATAACCTGAACATTGATGGTGTGATTTTTGTTGATGCTGATAGGAAGACAACATATGGATACAAAATTGCCAATACCACATTGGTGCCTCTTTATGTTTCAATGTTCTATTTTTATCCTGGTACTTTGGGCATTTGTACGTGGTCCTGTCAATCTTCACTCCTTGCTCCATTGACCAGATCATACCTTTTTTAGGGGCAATCTATCAACCGGGAAGTGAGAAAGATGTTGATGCCCCTCTCCGCCCTGGAGAATCATGGACCATTGGGTACGACACCAAGCAAGTGAAGGCCACTCCATGGAAACCATGGAATTTTTCTGTACGAGAGGGACAAGATGTTGGTGTTGGCTTCTTAAAGCTTTTCCTCTCGACAGAGTATCTAGACTTGTCGGCCATCATCCAAGAACCTTTTGTACGCCGTGGCCAGAGTGTTCCACCTTCAGTGGGGGAGATACCTTCCTCATGTCACACAATGTGTGTTCCACTTGTTGCGAAATGGGTAGAGGGTGCGCGGCGAGGCTTTGGAGGCAGGCTACCGTTCTGAGTTGCAAGGGTGGCTAGTATGATTTCCATTTTGTTGATTTGACATTGTTCCAATGTTCATCCCGCAGTAGTATGTACTGTACCTTGTGTATCCCATAGTCCATTGATCTTATAAAAGGTCGGCTTCTTTCGATACAAACTTGACCTTTGTCTTTGGTGCCAGCTAAAATCTGAGCATACCTCTCTTTCCATACTTTGTTTGTGTCTAAGCCCGAAACCATGAAAGTAGTCGAGTCTCATCGAGAGTTTACTTTAGCAGGATCTTATTTGATCTATCAGTCAAACCTCACCCTTGAAAAACAGAGGTTACGCTTCTGTATCAACCAAATTCAACTCTTACATCTTGGTCGAGGGTGTCTAAAGCTATAACATCCACCCTACATCACGGACGGAAAGACATTGAGTTCATCGTATGTACACGCAGGTTACTTCATGGACACGTCGGTTATCCAAGGGTGATTTTTGCGAGCAGCGTATCTTGGAGAAGCCATTCGTAGAGGTATGCACGCTGTTCTTGTGAAGGTAAGCTGATACTTGCTGCTGTCAGACATTAATACGGGTGTGAATTGCGAGTCAGTGGTATGACAATGACGCAGATAGTGATTTTGGCAAAGACAATGGCGATTAGGATAAGATGGATGTTGAAGCTACACTGGCGCCGCCGATGACATATATATCCACCTTCTGCCTGGTGCATAATTATCGACTATCAGAACTACACGGGAAACGTTCAGTGGGAAAAAAGCACACGATTTGACTGCGCATTTGGAAAGATAGCTGCATGCGCCATTGAAGCCATCACTCTTCCTTTCCGCACAGAACCCGTGCATGTTCTCATGTCGCTCTCTACCTCTCATCCGCATATGCGCCCCGCCCTTCCCATACATACATACATCCCGACTGCGCACCTTGTTAGTATGAAGACCATTGGAACAGTGAGACAATTACCTTTGTCAATCTCTCTATTCAGTACCACCTTGACTGATGCACATCGCATTGACTATAGACCATCAGATGTGTATTCGTACCATACAATTATTATCCTTACCTTTGAATATTAATCCGTCTCTAGACAAACGGCAACATGGTGCGGGATGTGCAGCCTGGACGAGATGACTGGCAAATCCCGATATGACAGTACTGGCATCGGAGAAGGTGGTTCAACCAAAAAAGGGTGAGGATTGGCCATCGCCGACGAGAACCAACACTGATAACAAGATGCTTTCGCCAACATCGAGCGCACCGAGCCAGGGAGTGCCCAACTGTGATGACGATCCGGACGCGAAGGCACATGCTCTGGAGAGCGAGCGCCGGGTTCCGAGGATATCGATGAGACGGGCCTGTATTATGTTTTCAGCTCAACCGTATTTGGAGTAATCAACAGACTGACCTGGTGCAAGTGCTGATAATCACTGCTGCCGACACTCATCTTGTGAGGGCGCGACGACCTAAACTCATTCTAGATCTAAGTCGACAGTCATCAATGCGCCGCCATCCCTCCCAATCCTCGATGAAAGCATTTTCGCCTATCGTCGCGCAAGTCCGAATTCTGAATGAATAAGGAGAGCAGATGGGAACGGAGCATGCAGGTGTCCCTGGTAATCCTAGCGAGGCGACCTTGAGATCATAGACGTGGGTGTGTACTGTCTGGGTGGCGAGCTTGAAGGCGCGAAAGACGATATTAGAAACAAGGAGAAGAGAAATCCCAACCAACTCACCATGCTCAACCCTATTCGGTGGCCCTCGACGACTACCAAATCCTGGAGTCCTGGAATACTACCCAATGACGCTTTACCTCGTGAAAACACAGAGAACACAGGCGACATACCTGGGAAATGGACTGCGTAGAAAGGTTGTGATGGAGATAGTCGTTTGAGGCATCCTGCCCGGCGAGGGATTTCCAACGTTTATCCTGTTTGATTACTCCCTAGGAATGTGTCTGGTCCTAGCGGCGGACGACACTCGCTAGTTTGAATAAGGCGACAAAGGAGGTCGCGGAGGTGATGAGGTGACGAGCTGGTTCCCGGCGAGGGTGAGCCTGATTAATCAGCGGAAGCTCTGCACTCATCATGTCCGGCATCGAACCAAGCGGTTTTCATCTCTTCCTCGAGAGTGTGGGTGGTACTGGTGAAGCCGGTAGCGAATCATAGGTCTACGGTGACATTATCGAATCCTCTGTCCTGAGAATCAGAGACTCTGACAATAGTTTTGCGAATGCATGGACTCAAGCGCTCAAGGGCGACGGCGAAACTGGTATCCTTGCTTGGCCTTTCTTCATCTTGGGACTCCTTGCCTTCCTTGTTCCGCTGTTTTCTCCACTTGCAAGACCCCCTTCGCTTCCTTTCAGTATCGTCCCCAAGTGCATGGCTCATTATACCATCGCATGCATAAGTCGTGAACGCTCCCGCCAGGGCATCAACAGCTTCGAGACGATTCGTAGCGAGTATAATACTAGGTGAAATGTTGTAAGCCTTAGTCGTAAAAGTACTGAAAAAGAAACTCACCCGAGGAATAAAGTCAAAGCGTGTTCCTCTCTGTGGTCGACGTTGCTTTCAGATACAGTGTGAGCCCAGCGATAGCAGAGAAAGCTGGAGATGGATGAGCACCAACACGGGCCAATAAAAACTGCTACGCACATCCTTCGTATAACTGAACATCGGCAAGCGACCTTGATAGTGAATTAGAGACGTGTTGCAAGGTTCGCTGTTGATACGAGCAGGAATGAGACCGGTAACGTCGTGATTTGGTTTAGTTGAAGGAAAACAGAGGAGAAACAGGCGACATCCACGCGTTGAAGTAACCAGGCCTGAACCAAACAACGCGTCAAAACAACCAAATAACAACCCGATGTCAGTCCGACGTGCCACCGCCATCACCTTTGCTTCTCACTCGGCACCATCTCTCCACGACAGCACCGAGAACTCTAGCCTCCGCTCGCTTTCAGTTAAAACAACGTAAAGTCTCCCTTCATCGCCATGTTCGTATTCTGTATTTCCCTTTTTTCGTCTGGCAACATCGTTCAAGGCTCTTCAAGACTCTCGTGCCGCAGGGTGATTTCAAAGCATACTGTGAGTAGAAGTCAACATCGATTTTAGATGATAATTAACCTTTATTTTCGCCAGTTTTTTTGATTGCCCCAAAGAAAGAGCAATGTGAACTCCAACATTTCGAATTTCTTTCTCCGGCGAGCGAATCCCTACCGACGAGAAGGACTTCAACGCTGGCACAGACTAGGCGTGGAATGTGGGCGATGGCCATTTTAGCCTCCCTCGACGACTGGATTCAAGTCGACCAATGCAAGGATATTATGGGCTGAAACGGTGTCGCCATTCAGAAAATGGCCCGTCCATGTCACGGAGGGAAGGGTTTGTTCGTCGCACTCCCGTCATTGTCCATCGCACTCGATGATGATGAGAGTGTGTGCCATCCTCTCCGTAACGATCGCGCGCCGTCAGGTGAACTGGGAGGTAAACGGTAACTCTCTTCGATAACTTGCAATCATTAGCACTCACATCTCTCTAGCTCAATCTTACCCCCACGATCCTCTCCTTTGCGTGAGATACCAAGTCTTCACGACCAACGATGTGTCGAAGGCTGCTGAAGGGAGCTTTGGCTCAACACGATGTATCTCCGGTGAGCAAGCACCGGAATGCAACAGCACTGGAGGAGATGACGTGGGAAGGGCGATGGTAGGTGCCTTCTATTCATGACCCACATAGCCCGATCTCACTCTTGATTGGAGGATACACTCAACCAACGTATAAAGCCCTTCGAATGTTTTGCATGTGAGCATTGCTTGGAAACGAGAGTTTGGCACTGCGGCGAAAGCAAATTAAGGCCAAGACTATGGGCTCGTGTCTGGATGGTGGCATAGCCTGAAAAATTACATCCATGATATTTGTCAACCAGCGACGAACGCGCCAGAACGACGGCTATGCAAACAAGGTGGTGCGCGTTGCTGTCCACTCTCACCCTATTCAAAACGAGGTTTCCCATGCCGTACAGCTCGTTTATCCCTCTGACCATCGCCGTTGTGTGTCCACTCTTTCCGCTGCAGTCTGCTTTTCAGATCCCTGCCCCGTATCTCCCCCTCGCCGCTCTTGAAATGACCATGCAGACTTTCGCTGTGGGCAAGAATACTAGTGAATAACCCATAGGTCTGTCCTTTTGCCGCCATCCCTGACGGTTCGAAGGCTAACTCTTTCTTACTAGCTCTGGCTGCTCATAGACGTCAATATACACTTTTGCTAACGGCGCTCAATGCTATCAATACGACGCCGCAACGTGGTTTCCCATGGAGGAATCGTTCCTTCGATAATACTTTGATTGCTGGCAAGATGATCTTTGAAAAGAGATGACCCGACGAATCATACTCGTTTCCACCACCGGAGGCCAAGTCCTCTCCGTTCCCTTCATCAACGAACTCGGCAGCATTCATCGAACATTGAGCCATTCGGATGAGAATCGAAGACCTGTCCTTCCGTGTTCCCTTCTCGTCCAAGACTACGGCCGCGAAGGTAGCCGAGTCTGGGCCTTCCTCGTGAAGGCTACCGCAGCAGAATCAGAATTGATTTACGGGTCGAACCTCACCCTCGAGATCGAGGTTATGCTCCCGTTTCCGCCAAAACCCACTCTGACGTCTTGGCCAATATACAGCACGACGGGAGGCTGCCTATCGATCTCAAGCTCATCATATGCACGCGCATATAACCTCATAGGGGGATTTTTGCGAGCAGTCCGCTCTTGCAAACACGCCGTTCGTGGATAAATGTACGCACACCATCCTTGCAAAGAGAGGCTTACTGACACTCTACTGTTAGATATTAAGACGGGCGTGAAAGCAGCTTACCCCGCTTTGGACGGTTGCGAGTAGGCGATATGGATGATGCAGACGAGGATAATGGTACGATGGACATCGATGCTGCATCGGCGCCGCATACGACAGGTAATTCCCCCTTCTGCCTGGTGTATAACTTTTGAGTAATAACTATTAGAACCGACATGGCTAGATTATGAGTGCGAAATCCTTCAACGAGCGTATGAGGAGCCGTACTCATCGATGAATCATCAGTCTATCATTCACAAGTCCCCTCGGTAGTGTCTTCCTTACCGGGATCGTCGTCACGAACGGAACGGCGTCAGCATCTATGACACTGACTCGTCAGCGGAAGAGACCGCAGCTGAGCCTCATGATGGAGCGTTATTGTCAGCAAATTCATGAAACGAAATTTCAAGGGGCAATCACATGAATGGGGTATAAAGAGATATAGGCTTACCGAGTTGAATATGTAGCCTGCCCGATTCTTCCTCATCTGACAACATTGTAAACCACGACTACCCTGTGCCATCTTCTTTTCCCAGGCAATCAGGTTCAGAGTCGTATCTTAGGATCGCGGGATAGTACCATCAGACACCGGGCGACCAAGAAGACATGGTTCCTCAATGAATGTGCAATCAGAATGCCTCCAATGCCTTCTTTACCGCTGACTATCGGTGTCGATGTCAGCGCGCGACTGGCATTCCTTCGCTCTTGACGTGGAAAAGTTCCACCACCCTTATACCCGCCGGTCTGCGTTGTATTAGCAACACTGTTTCAAAGACCATGGGATTGCACGTCCTTCCGAACAATAGAGAGCGAAGTCCATGGAGACGTCTCTCATTTTTGGGGAATGGATCACGAGAGGCACACTAGTCATGCTCCCCCAAGTCTCATAAGCTGTGTTTCTCCACGGATCGCTGTCGTTACGACGGTACAAATGTTTGCGATACTTGGGGCTGACACGGAAAGTATGGGTGTTTCTACCTTACTAGGAGAGCCTACTCGATTTTTCCATTGTGAAGTTATCAGCGTCCCGCATCCGATTCCAGCGTGGGTGTCACATATCTCCCGCCCGCCAGTACCATTCTTAACCTTGGCAATTACGGTGCTGCATCGAAGATGATGAGTCTAGCTTTTGGTGGTCTCAATTCCTTTCCGCTAGCATGCGAGAAATGCGAGAAATGAATTGCAACTCGCGAGAGGATAATTTTGGCCTCAGCCTGAAATTATACTTTGTGCCGCAGGGCTTTGCGAACATCCTAGCAGAGACCCCTCGGCTTGTCACTACTGAGTTTATTATCCAAGGGGGCCTCACTGAGGTACATGACTGCCTTGATTTTAGAGATACGCAGTCAATCTGAACCGGCGAGTAACCTTTTCTCTGACAAGTGGTCTATTTACTCATCGGAAGAAAGCAGACTCATAAAGTTGACAAATCTGCCGTATTTCTTCGCGAGCTCAGTGGAATACTTGAAGCCTACACCATGTTGATGTTCCCCAAAGACCTGCCGTATAACCTATACATCCAAGCTCTTCCTCTCCTACGCGATTTTATTAATTTCATGAACGACATCGCCTCGTTCTACAAGGAGGAATGTGAAAATGAAGCGCACAAACTCTCGCTGAAGCTCGCGGAGAGCCAAAGAGTGACACCCTCCTCTACTTGGTGGAACGTTGCATCCAGGCTCACGAGAGGGTACTTTGTATCTTGTCACTGCACGAAGGAGTGCATACCAGCTACGAAAATTTCACAAAAGGTTATCTAGTGTTCCACCTGGATACAACGAGATATAGACTTTGCGAGTTGAACCTGTAGCTTGCCGTTCGCTATATGAATGTGCATCTCGATTTGAGGTTCCGATTTTCCCATCCGACGATGGAGAATACAGTCGTGTCCCGGCCCAAGGTATGATGATTGCGGCCGGGATATCAGCAGTTAAACTTTGAAACCTGAAGTTGCCGCAAAACGACTACCATGAACCTTCAGGGTGCCATTCTCGAGTCGAGTTCTAACCCAGTTCATACACATCTTTCCGAGCTATCTTCTACCCAGTGGTACTAGGCCTCCATTGACAGTCTTTCTCGGGAGACAGACAAAACCCCAAAACTGGCCCTCAGAGACGCCACAGCGGCATCGGATCTTCCGCCTTCTTAAATGACTGGACCCAAGTTCGCCCCAAGTCCGAGCTAAGCCGAGTCGCGGCAACCCCAAATACTTCACATAGTGGAAGCTGGTTAGTAAGTGTTCTACAAGTAGGTATACTACCAAATGCTTCGTAGTGGAACGCGTTAGGTTGAACTTTTTGTCCGGAACTGCACATCTCAACTTCTCAGTGAGCCAAGGTACGTCGGAGATCCTATGGCTCTACAGGTAAGTAATCTCTGTGTTCTAATATAAGACAGAACGAAATCCTGATAGGTGGTCCTAGAATAGTGTCCGTTACAAATTTTATAGGCACGACGATACGGCTGCTATGTCGTCAGTTGATGACGATCGAATTCTCTGTTCGGATTCGAGGACGTGATGAAAAAACACTGAAGATAAATATAATGCACTTCGTGTATGAGTGTGAGTATTTATTATCGTAAATAAT
>JAUEPT010000434.1:0-21721 GCA_030435635.1 Armillaria borealis | reverse complement strand
AACTCACTGGTAAGCCTTCTTGGCTAACCTTCAAGGATGGAAGGTGACGCGTCCCGCTTGAGTTTTGTTCGCTGTTTGAAATTTTCAGCCACGCCTACGTAAACGCTATTCTATCCAAGCTTCCTTCATCGCAGTTACATCTCCTCGCGGCGGTTAAATCAATCAGCACAGGATCTAGGATTACATTAACAACTGAAGATGGACGAGGAACCATATGATCGTGTCGTCATGGCCTGTCATTCTGATGCTGTACTCTCAATTCTCAAGTCTGGAATGATATCCAGCCAAAGGAAGAGAAATTCTAGGGATGTTCAAATGGAACAAGAACGAAGCTGTCCTACATTCAGATCCTAAAGTACGTCATGTTGGTTCTCGTCGTTGATTTGTTTGTTTACTCTCCCTCCAGCTAATGCCTAGGAGCAACATCGCCTGGTCCTGTTGGAACTATCTAACATACTCCACCGTTGACCGCCATGGAGAGAGAAGGGTAACGTTGACCAAGTGTCCCTGTAAGCTGATTACCCAGTACGCGCTACCTAGTCACTATCCTGTCCTTCAGAACATGTACGCGCGCTCTTTACTTGGCACTTCACTGCTCACCAAAATCTTTGCAGACGGCATGAATGCTCTTCAACATATATCCAAGAAAAAAGTCGGTCCGGTCCTTGTGACGCTCAATCTCCATTTGAGACCCGTACTCCACCACTGTTCGTGGACGATGGAAATATGACCAACCCCAATCCTCGACGGGCTGCTATTCGCGCGCAGAATATGATGTCCATCTATCCAAGGGACTCGGGCATAAGTATGCCGGCGCTTATTTTGAACTTCAGGCTTCCATGAAGATGGGTTTACGGTCTGGGCTTCGTTGCGGTCCAGACCTGGGTTTTGTCTGCCGGTTTGAGCTGGAATTTGTGGATGGGAAGCGTCTGGGATATCTCCGTTCAAAACGAGTAGACCAAAGGATTGGACCGTGGAGTGGGCGGCATGGTTCTTTGACTTTTTGCAGAGTTTCGGGATTAGACATGTTGTTGGGAGGCTGCTGGGATTGGTGCTCGGTTATTGGCTGTCGTTTCTGGGGTTATTCGGTATCGAATTCGAGTTCTGACATCAGTTTATGTCTCTCGTTTCTTCTTCGAACTGCATTCGATGTTTTACTTTCAGGTTTATAATTGATCGCACTGCATCGCTTTTGTACAATAATTACTTAGGGACGTTGATGATTTGATAGGATCACTTGATAGATTGCTTTTGATGGATATCATCATAACTAACTATTCTTTCGGAAGCACAGGAAGACAAGGGTACTCGGACTAATGGTCCATATGTTGTCATGCCTGTTCCTTCCATCGCGACAGCGTGAGTTCACGACCATGTAAAAGCAGAAGAACGAGGACACCCCACCGTAACAAATTAAGGGCAGAAAGTGTGAGTGTACGTCTGGCCAAGAGCAGAGTTGCGATCGGCAGCATAGTCGGTGGCGTAGGAGTACGCCTGGTCATCGGGACATGAACTTTGAGTGCACGTCACGCTAGTTCCATCAGAGCTGGACAACCTTGTATTAATGTTGATGGAAGAGCTGACACGGCTCAAATCCCAGGAGGTTCTGTCTCCGCCATACTGTCCAAAGTTTGCGTATCCGTACTCTGAGAGGATCACGCCGGAGGTAATGCCAGCGTCTGTGCACACGAGACCTGAGGAAGTCAGCAGTCAGTCAGGGAAGCACTCAGAATGGAAACAGCCATAAGGCTTACCGCCGTTGCACCCGCCAGTAGCGCAGTTTGCTCCATTAGAGTTACAGCCTGTACGTCCCCAAGCGCGGATCCCCTAGAGCATTGGTGGTTAATGGTGCGGAGAGATGATATTTTGTTGTAGACATACGAGAGCGTGGTCGTCAACGCCAAAACTAGCGGATGCCCCCGGTCCCAAAGTCGTCCCGAAAGAAACAGAGGTGTCGGGAACACCGTTCGGGGCCTTCCCAACAGCAGGCCAGACGGCTGTGAAAAGGTGATTAGTCCTTGCTCTGGGTTGTTTTTCCTAGGCTTACTGTATCCGCAGTTGTTCTTGAAGGTGATTGTAAAGGCGGAGGCCGACGAGGCCAGTGCAACGAGGAAGCCAAATGAGAGAGCGATGTTCTTCATGTTGAGGAATGAGGATGTACAGCAAGCAGTACTGCTCAACAAAGGAATTGAAACTGTCTATTAAATACCCTCGCCCTGTGAAACGTCCACACGTCTGCAAAATCAACGGGGTTTCAGAAGCAACCGACATCAACGACGAGCTTGAAATTTACCGTTGAATTGCATCTATGCTCGGTATCCGCATGAATATTTAGTCTGGAACTCGCACTTTCTCGGAATGCGATCAAGATCTTAATTATTGGATACAAAAATGATGTCGGGTGCGGGAGAGGGCTGTGGACGCCATCGTGATTCGTGACTTCAGGAACAGGGCCTGAGTGGCGTCGTAACCTTGAGGTTGGCGGCGTTGCGAAGGTAACAAGTATGAATACGCCAGAAAGCCTTCTGTAGCTTCAGCTACAGCTCTCACAGGAAGGATCCTAAACCTGTGGAATTTTTGTTGCTGTTACGGTTATGCCGACTTCCTTTGATGTCGGACCGACTAATTTTTGAACAGCGGTTTGAGCTAAATAAAAAAGGTGGCGCGTGCTTTTTTTGAGGACCTTGAGTAACATATAATGGCCGTCATCGACTAGAACCAGGAGCTTCCTGCGTTTGAATGTACTTTTTTTGTTCAGATGCCGCCGCGTTAGCCCAGAGCATCACGGTCATTTACCGAGTTCATTGAGTAGCCTAGAGCCGAAGATCAACTGGGTAAAAGTGGTATGATAATTGAGCCGTACCCCATGCGTACTCTGCGCGGCATGTGGGTGACGACCCATGGCCAATATTGAAATACAGATCACTGCAGCTCATGGCGGCATGAATGCAGCATCACGAACGTTAATAACATAGCATGTCGAATTCGGACGTAGATTCCACAGATAAAAAAGGACGACGACATGGATGCGTACAGAAAATCGCCGTGCTGGATATGACTAAAGAATTTTTAGCCCAGGAAAAGAGAATAGCATACACGGTTACACCCTTCGATTCTTCGGGAGGCCTCAAGTTTGGTTAGCACGGATCGTCCACCCCGGTAGTTTCGGTCTTTAGCCAGCACCTGGAGAAGGGGTTTTCTTCGAAGTCTGAGCTACATTGTTTTTCCAACGAACGAAAACAAATGCGCCCCTCAGGGCTAAAAGCAAGGTAGAAGATGCCGGTTAGATGCCGGATTGCTTAAAGATCCGGCATTGCCGGACCGGATTTAAATTTCCATCCCTCTTACCGACGTCCGCTACCTTCACGACACTCTGAAAACACATCCATCGACTCTTCTGGACATGGCCCCGTCGCTCTTAACATTTTACATGAGCCGACAAGGACTCTTTCCGACTCTAGGTCGTTCAATCTCAAAAATGATACATCATCTTTGATTGTTTGAAGCTCACTTGGGGTCAACGAATTGATGCATGCACTACTATTCCACGTTCATGCATTTTTTCATCTATTTGGACAATTCCCGTCCTCGCTAGATTCTGTAATATCCGCATGGAGACTTCGTGCTACAGATATTTGCGAAACGTTTCAAGGTGGCATGATGGCCGCGCAGGCATGAAGCAAACCATAGTTGCCGGAAGACTATCCATCGGCTTCATCGTTTGTACGGCCGGTCGAGAACAGGTGATCCAATTTCACCCTTACCTTCATACTGTGGGTTCTTGCTCTTGATGTTTTCACCCTGTTCACTGATAAATAGTGAAACATCCAGGTTTGAACCGACCCTGGTTGACCATAATGCTTAACCTGAGATTCCGGAATATGGCTGCCTGTAGAGGAAAGGCGACACTTGTCACCATCACACTATTCTTTTCAGGAGCTCGAGAACATACTGGCTGCTTTCTGGGTGTGATCTAATAATCAGTCAATCATGAAGCTCATCTAGCTCAGCTTTACGTCAATTGTTGGTCGCCAAACCTTCCGGATATACGGATGAGATGTGTTTGACCAATCTCAGGTTTGAGGTTAGGAATAGTATCCGACTTGAACGAGACCTTCTCCATCTTCATTAGTATACTGCGGGTAACGGCCTCCGTCTGAGAGCTCCACTTACTCACGAACTTAAAATTTCACTGCCTTGACTCATTATATAAAAGTCAATACTGTCCGTCTTCAATGGACGTATCATTTTCAGCCGGCGTTTTTCACTCTACGAGCACCCTCACCTGGCGGGATGAAAGTTGCGGTTATTGGCTCTGGTGCAGCTGGTCTTGGTGCAACCTGGGTAGGAGTTTTCAGGTTTTTTTCATTGTTTCCTGTCTTAACAGTGCCGGACTAGGCGTTGAATGAATACAGTGACCATGAGGTGCATCTGTACGATTCTGATAATCGTGCAGGAGGGCACGCCAACGCTGTACCGTTCATCAGCAAGGACCAGGATGGACGCGAGCAATCCGCGTACGTAGACACGTACGCTCTCGTTCTCTTTATCCGCAGAAATTAGCTGATATCTGATAGTGCCTTTGTACGTGCATCGTACAACATATCCCGAGATCATTTTAAAGATTGGACGATAGGTTGTTTTTAACCCATACACGTACCCCAACTTTTTGCGGTTCCTCAAATTATACCCCGCTATCGTTATCCTTCCAACACAGATGTCATTCAGTATATCGCGAGACGACGGCGCGTTCGAATGGGCTAGCGACAGCCTCGCGACACTGTTCTGTCAACCATGGCGGATCTTTGACGCGACTATCTGGCGCATGCTATACGATATTTTCAGATTTAACGCGTCTGCTAGGCGCCTCGTAAGCAGATGGAACAAGGTGCACATCGACGACTGTGACGACTGCTCCATTGGAGAGTACCTGAAGCGAGGCGCATACTCTGATACGTTTCGTGACAATTATCTGATCGTATGGAGCCTTCCCTCTCAGAGTGGCTATCATTGACCTGTGCTTTCGTAGCCTATGACGGCTGCTATTTGGAGTACTCCACCCAATACCTGTGTTTTGGATTTCCCTGCGCGGACCCTCGTAGGTAAATTCATCTAAACAGCTTTCGAAGGCTAAGCCCGCGGCCGCCTTCCAGATCAGTTCATGTATAATCATTTTCTTCTTCAATTAACAGGGAAGCCATCGTGGTTGATTTTCAAAGATGGAAGGTAAGTTAGCCCGGGCTCGATTCCTATCCGTTGCTAGTTCCTTCTGATCAGAAGCTTAATTTAGCCAGGCGTATATCAAAATGATCCTCTCGAAGCTGGATTCCTCGCGGCTACATCTCTGCACCCCTGTGAAGTCGGTTAAGAACGCTTCTTCCGACAAACATGTGGTGCTGACCACGGCGGATGGTCGAGAGGAAGTCTATGACCATGTTATCATGGCCTGCCACTCCGATATAGCGCTGTCAATTCTCAAGGAAGGCGGCGACATTCGACCCGAAGAGGAGAAGATACTAGGTATGTTCAAGTGGAATAAGAACGAGTCCGTTCTGCATTCCGACACCAGGGTAAGAGTTGTACGGTCTATCACAGGTTACGGATGGTATAACCCTTCGAACAGCTGCTTCCGAAGAGTCATCTGGCGAGGTCATGCTGGAACTATTTGTCATTTTCAGCTGCGACGCCCGACGGACAAACGAAGGCGAATAACGATCAAGTCTCAGTGTGCGCTTCATATTTCTTGCGTAGTTTCTAAGCAGCTGATTTTTTCACTAGCACATGTATGCTTTCTGTTCCTCCCTTGCGTCCCTGACGCTGACTATTTTATTTTCTACAGTCGACATGAATGTCCTGCAGCACATTCCTGAGAAGAAGCACGGGCCTGTGCTAGTTTCCATCAACCCTCCGTTCGAACCTGAGCCTAGCACTATTCAAGGAAGATGGACGCTCGACCATCCGGTCCTAGACGGGAATGCTATTCGCGCTCAGCGAATGCTCAGGACGATCCAAGGTATCCGTGGGATCACTTATGCTGGCGGGTATCACAATTTCGGGTTCCATGAGGATGCTTTCACGTCGGGACTGTTGGCTGCCACGACATACAGTGGTCTGGACGTGAAGTTGCCGTTCGACCTAGAGTTCGCGGAAGGAAGCCCTTGGGATGATTCGTCGAGAAAAAGGCCCGCCAAACGCGATTCCAGTGCTGAACTGATCGCAATGATTTTTGATATCATCCAAGCTGGTGGAGTGAGGTTCATCGTCGGGACAGCGGGCTTGCTCCTCATGGGTCACGCAGGGATATGTAAGGGTCAAGTGTCGAGATTGATAAACAGTTTCTGGAAGTAAATAAATTAGTAGATACAGACCTGTGTGTTGGAAAGCGTGATCATAGATAGATACATGAGTCCGTGCGTCGTGAGTAAACTATAATGTAATGTACATATCTATTACAGAGATTGGAGAGCGTCCGGCCACTCCTGTAGAAAGGTGCGGGTCTATGCAACTTGAGAACACGACGATGGACAAGCAGGAGAAACACATACCGGTGCAAATCAGTATATGAGGATGGGGAAGAAGTATAATATAGAAATGTAGTTGATGGCTTTGCCGAGGACGGCAAAGACACTGAGGGCCCCACTGGACTCCGAAGTTGCAGTACCGGCGGATGAGAATATATCTGTCTGGGCGCCTATACACGCGTCAGTCGGCTATCCACAACGATAGCGAGACAACAAACCGTTCTGCCAGCCTAATACCGTGCTATAAGCAGGGCTCTTCGGACTGCCCGCACTGTCGTAACCGCTAGTTACAATATTGTTTCCATCGAGCTGATGCCAAAAAATCATTTGCTTGGCGCCCGATACGCAACTTGACGATCTGCCTTCACACCACACCGGAGGTTTCGCCGTTGCTAGAGCGGCGTTACCCGTTCTACCTGTAACTGTACATCTAAAGCCTTGCATATACATGTTGGGTGTTCCACAACTACCAAGATAATGATCAGTTTGTAGGCACCGCATAAAGGTTTTGACGTTAACGTACCCGTTGGGTACCTGAATGGGGAGTAGAGAGGCGTTCCTGAGTCATTTTGTGGAGGAAGAGCGACAGACGGCACCTACCCATCCCCACTATGGTGGTGGGTCAGTTTGATTGCGTGATAGATAATTGAAATGCGTAGAAACTCACAGCACATATACAACCGCCGGGCGGGCATGCAGGAAGATTTGGGACCGAATAAGTAGCTACTCGTTTCCAAGGAGTACTGAAAGATGTGAATTCCTAGGAAAGTGAACGGGGTACCAACGTAAACGTACTGCTGCAAGACAGTGAAAACAACAAGATTCTCTGGCGTAACATCCGCGATGTCTGACTGTGGGACGTCAGACATCATTATTGAAACATCGAGAAAGGGGTCACTGACGTTATACGATATCGCAAAGGCCGTTCCTGCAGCCATTGATTCATTCTGTGTGTGGACTGAAACGCGCCGATGAGGGCAACATATGCCGTATGCCGAGAAAAAGCTTACTGTTGGGCTGGGAAATGCATTCCGTTCGTTGTCGGTAGAACTCCGGGTGAGCCTGTCCGTCTCCAAAGTCGTTTATGCCAGCGCCGTTGTAGGACAATGTAGTGAAGGCGCGGTTTACGGCCAGTTCGACGGTGAATTGGCCATTCGCGGGCCTTGTTACTGTTAAGCCTCATAAAGAGCAAGCGGTGATAGATGGCTTACAGTTCTAAAAAGTCGCCTTCATCGGGAGGGAATTCGTCGCACTGGAAAAGCTTTAATCATCAGCTTCCTATGATAAAGAGATAAGCTAACCCCGTTGTAGTGATGAAACCACCATTGGTCTTTCGTTAACTGGAAAAAATGGTGAATATCAGTATGTAGTGAAAGTATGCCACTCACTTGATACAAGGGTTGGACTGCGTCAGCAGTGTTTTGATTATTGACGCCCGGCACTGTACCATTTAAACAGTACATTCCTACAGTGACACGTTCATATTTGGAGGAAATATTCTTGGATGCGCAAGTTACGCACCTTTATGCCACGCCGCTACATGCGCGCCCACCATGCGTCCGAGGGCGAGCCAAAGGAAACCGTAGAGAATCATATCGTGAGGGTAAGAAACAAGTAAGAAAGGCGGAGCAAGAATAAGTTTATATAAAAGCAAGAAGATCGTCTAGAGTCATGAAGCTGAAGAGGCAGTGAATTGTCTCTGTGCCAAGATAATGGGAGGAAGGACCGCTCATCGTTCCCCTTTATATTGGAGTGAACCGGCAAGGCCAAACCACATTCGGACCTAGCCGATCTTATCAAGCTTTATTTGGCTCTGTTAGGAACCCGTCCCATCAGCCTTCTCACCTTCTCTGCCATGACGGTAATACGCGACGCACGACTGCCTCTTACCTACCATCATGAAGGGTACCCAGCAGAGGCATCCCAACACTTGCAGGAGACCAGCGGACCTCTTTCTTTTCGTATTCATTATCGTGGTCGTCATTTTCGGCGCCCAGCGATGTCTTCTTTCGCCAAACAGAGTCATGGCACCCCAGCCTACCCGTAGCAGTCCGGCCTTTCTCAAGGATGTCACCCACGACATTGAGGCGCAGGAATGGAAGACAGACCAGGTCGCATATGATAAGTACAGTCTGTTACTGAGAGGGCAAAGAGTGTTCCTGCAGTGCGCCGCTTTCTTTCACCTTTGTTCGTTTCTTGACGCGTCAACATAGCTCCGGTGAATTCCACACCTTTCGGCTCCCTGTTCCTTCTCTCTGGCCAGACATCATGCAGAAGTTCAAGGCAGCAGGCTTGAATGCCGTTAGCCTGTACACCCATATGGGGATCATCAATCCATCTCGAGGTATACTGGACTTTAATGACTGGCGCGCCCTGAAGCCATTCTACAAGGCAGCGGTAGAAGCAGGGCTCTGGGTTGTACTTCGTCCTGGTACGTTGATGGATAGATACGTATCATTTGACTAATATGCCTCTAGGACCTGTGCGTAATCCTCTCACCCTTCACGCGTCATCGGTTTCGAAACGTAAATCGGGAGATGTCTTCTCGCGTCCCATTTCTGGCACTATGAACGGTTGAGGCATCTTCCGGTCTACTTTTCGCTGCCGAAGATTTGTGGCTCACAACAGATGCCTTAATGCTCACAACCGACATAGTACATCAATGCTGAAACAACGGCAGGCGGAATAGCTCATTGGGCCACGTCGGAAGTGTCTGGAATGCTGCGAACTAACGCGACCGATTGGAGAGACGCGTGGACCAAATACATCAAAGGTATAATTGAAGAGTCAGCCCCGTACCAGATCACTCAAGGTGGACCTATAATCGGTCAGTACTTCATTTACGGTTGACGCCACTGTTCTGCCTCTAAATGACTTCGTGTAGCCATACAGCTCGGTAAGCTATTCAACGATGAGCAGAACCCTTGGAACCAAAATGTCTTACAGATAACGAATATGAGCAGTGGCTCGGCGCTGAATATTTCGAAGACCTCAAAGCAGTTTATTATAACTCACCCATCGTCGTACCTCTGACGTACAACGATCCTGGACCGCGTTCAAATTTTATAAATGGCACTGTACGTACACGCGGCTGTATTATATGCTGTTCTGCAAGTAACGTCTTCTCCCAGGGTGCTGTGGACCTTTATGGATTGGACGGGTACCCACAGAGGTTTGATTGCTCGAACCCCTTAGTCTGGAACCCAGTTCCTCTGACTTATCACGACTATCACATGGCTGTCAATCCGTCTCAGCCTTGGTACATTCCCGGTATGTCTTCCTGTTTTTAAAAGCTGCTTCGCTCAAGAAGCACAGAGTTTCAAGCAGGGTCATACGACGCGTGGGGTCCTTCCGCACCTGGTAGGTGTCTTTGACATCGTATCAATGGTAGGCTCATTCCCCCGGAAGGATACGGTCCGTGCGTGGTCCTGACTGGGCCGGATTTCATGTCGGTCTTCAATCGCCAACTGTGGGCTAGCAACGCAAAATTGATCAACTATTACATGCTTTATGGGTAACCTGCCTTTTGCGTTGACAGATGTGAACCTGACGCGATCTTCGTAGTGGCACATCATGGGGGGCCATCCCATTTCCGTGAGTAGGGGTCCTCTTCCTTCAGTGATTACCATTCTGATCAATTTCTCACAGTGGGGTATTTCTGCCAGCTTTCATGTCGTCCTGATCATAACATCTATTTTGATCAAAGGTTTATACTTCATATGACTATGGTTCGGCAGTATGTGTCTCTAGAAATCCGAGGACCCTCTTTCCCTAATTAGCTTTCAGATCAGCGAGGACCGAACACTGACATCTAAATACGACGAGTTGAAGCTAGAGAGCTTCTTCATAAGGAGCTCGCCAGACTTCTACAAGACTGATCGCGTGGCTGATACATCCACTGGCCTTGACATATCCACGTCTCCGGATGTGTTTGTAACTTTGCTGGTCAACCCCGATACAAGTGCGGGTTTCTACGTCGCAAGGCATAATGACTCCTCTTCGATGTTCGTTTACCCTTTCTAGGCCTTGGCATTAATTGATCCTTTCGCAGCGCTAATACCAACTTCAAACTGACGGTGGCAACCGATGAAGGGGAACTGCAGGTACCCCAAGTCGAATCCGCTATAACACTTGGTGGACGCCAATCAAAGGTCATCGTCACGGATTACATTTTCGGCTCCTCAAGAGTTCAGTATTCCACGGCGCAAGTATTCTTTGCCGGTGTCATTGATGACCGCGACGTTCTATTCCTATATGGCGATTCATCACAGGGACATGAAGCGGCCATCTACTTTACCGGGACTCCCAATCAGCTGCACCTAAGGTCACCATTTGTGTCCATTGAATTGAGGTCCAAAGGAGCTACCATCCTTTCCTTCCTTCCTGGAATCCAAGGGTTGGTGACGCTGTTTGATTCTGACACGCAGCTTGTGCTTTTCGGTGATACAGATACGGCAGCAACATTCTGGTCCCCAGTCATCGCAGGCGACGAAGCTGATCCCCTGAGGAACTTTTGGGGTCTCGGCACCAACACGTCCATTCTCGTTGGAGGTCCATATCTGGTCCGCTCCGCGAGTATAACGGGAACGGAGTTAGCATTGGGGGGCGATCTCAGTGAAGGTGCAAGATTGACCGTCATCGCGCCTAAAGGCATCCGGTCCATCAGCTGGAACGGGGAGCTTATTTCTAGTGATGCCATCGCTGCAGCGGGTTTGACGTCCGTCGGCGGATTTATCGGGCGCCTGGAGCTCGGGACATCTTTTAATGGCATTAAAGTGCCGGAACTGAAAGGTTGGAAGTATAAAGATAGCTTACCTGAGATTGGACGGCATTTCGATGACGAGGCGTGGGTTGTGGCGAACAATACGTCGACCAATATCCCTCTCAAGCCGTACTATGGTGATGGTAGGGTGTTGTATGGGTGTGATTATGGATTGTATGAAGCTTTCCCACCCTCCCGAAACTCTTGTCTGACATTTGTCCTTCATATAGCTGCGAGAATATCGTGCTGTGGAGAGGTCATTTCGTCGCAAGCGGGTCGGAGAAGAGCGTGAATCTGTCGATCAATGGAGGAGAAGGTTAGCAATTTCTCGTTGATAGATGCTTAGTGCTAACGAAGCGTCGACAGCCTTTGCCGCGAGTGTCTGGCTCAACGATGTGTTTTTGAATACGTCCTACGGGAAGTGCGTGGTTTTTCTTCCCCCTTTCCTTGGTCCCACTCAAATTTTGGCTCCTTAGTTCAACGAACAATCTCAACATCTTGGAAGAGACGGACGACGTCTTCGTGTTTCCTGAAGGGACACTAATTCCTGGTCAAGATAACGTCATTACAATTGTTCAGGTCGATCGTTCATTCTAGTCTTTCCATCGTTTTAATCAACTGATGTCGATCGCTTCACAGGACAACATGGGTTTGAACGAGACCGAGGGCGGTAAGTTACTTCCCCGTTTGATATGTGCTCTATTAATGTCTTTCGTTAGCTAACCCCGACAGCTCGAAAGGACCGCGTGGCGTACGAGGCTTTCAGCTGAACGACGGCACTTTTTCAGATTGGAAAGTTCAGGGAAAGGTTGGAGGATATACCAAGTGCGTTTGATCACCTACACTACTATATTTGTTTAACGGGTAAGCTTCCTTCTACAGCTTCCCCGATAAAGTCCGCGGCATCTTCAATGAAGGAGGACTCTTCGGAGAACGGGCGGGATGGCACCTTCCTGGTTACGACACGTCGCCTTGGGAGTCTAGGGATCTTTCTAATGGTCTACCAAATTCGGCCGCTGGAGCGGGGTTCTTTGTGACGACTTTTGAGCTGGACATTCCGGCAGGCTATGACGTGCCTATTTCGTTCGTATTCGACGAACCTCTAGGACAATCGTATCGGATATATCTATTTGTGAATGGATGGATGATGGGGAAGAGGATCGGGAATCTTGGGTATGTGTACCTATTCAGAGCACAAACTCGTTTCTGATCAAAACTGTTTGCAGGCCGCAGAGCAAGTTCCCTGTACAAGAGGGGATACTGGATTACCATGGGGAAAAGTAAGTTGTTTTTCCTGATGATAAACAAGGATCGCTCTTAAGGACTGTTTTCTCCAGTACTGTTGCTGTTGCTCTTTGGGCGATGGAAGAGGACATTCCCATTACGCCGCTTCTTCGGCTCGCTATTGATGGGGTGTTTGACGGCGGTGTCGGTCATATAGCGACAAACAATCCTTCTTGGTCTCCCCAAGGGAGGTTACTGTGACTTGTGCTCACCGAAATTTGATTGAACCATATTACTTTTGATGGCAACAATGTTCTCAACGAAAGCAAAAGAGCACTGTTCGATTATCAAGGCTGATATGAAAGACTTGAGGTTAACCTCAAGTGTTATATTGAATATTGGGACGTCAACCGCCTTTCTTTTGATCAGACGCGGAAGAGAGCTTAGACCCATCTGATATACTTCAAGCCAGGTCGTTCGACTGGATGATGATCCCGTCTATACCGATCTTTTCCGATCATAGCGGCACGACTTTGTTATATCACCATTCTCACGTACGCTTTTACAGGTCGGCTTCAACCCTGAAGAAACCTGTTTCCGCGTAGTATTTGACAGCAGTCATCTGGCGATTTGCCATGACAAAATGTCGCTTTTATTTGTGAAGATCAGGTTCGCTTTGACACTGATATATCATCATGCGTCTTTGGAAGTCGCACATAACGTTATTCGACAGGGACAATATGAGAAGACCGACAACCGGAAAAGGTGGATGACGTGCGGACGTTCTCAGATAGGTTCGTGAGTATACTTGAGTTGTGTCTCGTCTCGTTCAAGCCGAGGTTGGCAATGCCTGATAGGAAGGGGTGGGAGAAAGGGGTGATGCCAGTTGGCCAGAATGCCTCTGCAACTTGAATGCAGAGTGTTGCAACCGGCGTGGACCAATGATAATACAGTCGGCGATGACAGCCTGTCCTGACCCCCTACTTGAACCCGAGCTACAGACGCCACTGAAAATGAAGTAAGAATTGGCTAGCAACGCATAGCAAGCGTCAAGTTCGGCGGGCTAAACCAGACTAAGCGGTACCGATATCCATGTATGTAGCTTTGCATTGGGCGACAAGATTATCGACATGACCCCATTCGAAACGTTTAACCGACTACAAGACGTCCTCATCAGCAGGTGAAGGAGCTATACACCGCGTTGGAATCGAGGCTATATTTCAAGAGATCTTCCAATGATAGCGAAGAGCAACAGACCAAAGGCAGGCGCGCTTGAAAATCCTTCGTCATATCTGAAATGCGACTGGGGGAGAATCGTGATACTAACCAGAAGAAGCGTCCTTTCTCTCCACCGATCCTCTATGGCAGGTCCTAAAGCGGAACAACAAGCCTGGATTGAGTGCGGAAGACTAATAACTGCAGCGTAAGAGACTTTAGCTGGCCGAAAGGGCCTCGGTGCTCTTGCGCATGATAACCATTGTTGATATTGATTCGCTGTCCCAATTGGAATCTGAAGAAACGCAAAGAGTGAGAGCGATGAGTTCGAGACTGGCCTCCAGAATGGGTGGTCGACACTGGAGCAGTTTACGATATTGAGATTGGTCAAGGAGCAAGTGGAACGGTCGATGAGATCATATAAGGATGATATCGTATAGTGAAGCTGGTTCTCAGCGAAACCAACCAACTGTACGAAGGTGATCGGATACTACGAAGGAAGAATCAGATATCGGGGAAATCCTTATGATCAGTTGACATGGTCTTCTATCGGTGGCTAATTGCGTACGGTTCCCAATGCAAGCCGAGAACATCGCCACGACCTGAAGCATCGCGGGAAGGTCGTTCGTTTCCAAAAGAGGGGCAAAAGACTGTAGGACCTCGTAGTCGAGCTTGGATGCATGACCCTCGATGAGTTGGACGATGATGATCATCTCAGTAAGGTCCTATATGATTTGGCTGCGCTACTAGCACGTGTGATATAAGTATATCAGTCCAGCGTACCGGAAGTAAAGATAAATTTCTATACTTTTTCAGCAAGTGTACTCGAATATGTTTGGCATGAGCACTTAGTCTCCTCGATGCAGACTCTGAAATCTCTCGCAATAGGCAACAGTAACTGGTACTAGTATGTGAAGTAAGGTAAGATCTAGGAGCGGCAGTTGCCGAGTCCTCGATTCTTTCCTTCTGTACCGAAGTATCTATCTTCTTGCCTCGATATTTCAGTACCTCCTCCGACCTCATCAAGAAAAAGACACCTTGATCAAATGCGGAAAAGTAGCGGTGCAAAAAGCTCGCTTGGCGGCTGCGAATTTTGGACCTTATTTAGATCTGTTTCGTCAACGAGAACCGTCCGTGTTGCCTTTACGACCAGTCCCGAGGTAAGAGAACACTCGCGCTTCATTGTGTCATCGCGGCAACAACTATGACGCGCGCACTGTCTCAGAGGCCCGCTTACCAGCAAGTGTCCCCATCATCTCTACTTCCGCCCGCTGTTGTTGTCACCCCGTTCATGTCAGATATGCCCGTTAACTCTCAACAGCACCAGAATACACACTTTCGATCAGAGCAAGGCCCCAACGAACACGTAATTACGTACCTCCAGAGGAACGTTTTGCCTTCAATGAGCCGCTTTGGGAGATCGATTGAACGAGTTCACGCAGCCCTCCTTTATCAGCAGGGCTATCGCCCCGCACAGCGACGCTCAGACCCAATCTAGTCCTCGAGACTTGATGACCCCGTGCTAGTACAGAGCTATTTTGAAATGCCGTCGCGGCTCAAAGTAGTGTTGGCCATTCCTTCCTTCCAAGTGACGCTGGGTTTGAGCCCAAAGGTATTTATGCATCACTATCCGACGAAGTTCGCAAAGGAAGAGGCCCTCTTTCGTCCAGCTTTCATTCACAACCCAAGCATTCTTGCTGCCAACCGGCTTGCGTAGACCCACATCCCTGATTGATTGTTCCGTTCCAATGGCGATTCTGGTGGATCGAGTCTGTTCTGAAAACTGACTGGTTGTGACTGACCCATTCCTTCCCTCCTTCCCCTTCGAGTCCGAGCATCTGCCTGCCGGGCCTTTCGATCGACTTCGTGTGGATGAATTCATCAGCACACGAACTACCCAGGTCCTGCTTCTGTGCTTCTCCTTATCACACGAGCTGCGCACCTTTCAATTGGTTCTGCTATTCTCGTTTCTCAAAGTTGATTAGACGCTGTATCTTACGAATGTACTGCCTTCTTTTCGTCTTGCTTTCGGGCGGGGTGCTATTTGAGTCGTTGCAGCATCTGGACATGTGCTGATGGTGATCACTATCCTCCGGTCTGCTGCTCTGATTAACGTTGCTGGTCCTGTCATGGAAGCTATGCCAAGCAAATAATTCATGCTTCGTGCTTCTCGATATCTGTGTTCTGTGTCCTTGCCAGCAGACCATCTGATAGTCGATGTGTTCGCCGCTGATAGGTCCAACGACTTGCAAAAGTGATGTTCCGGGAGGTCATGCTGTATTCGTACATATGTTCATCCGATCCCTTGGTATTATTACACGATGCGACAAGTGACAGAGAAAACAGGAGTATACCAAAACAACAACTAGAAGGTTGAATAAATGCCACGACTAGTGAGAGAGATGCTGAAAAAAAATAGGAGTGGGGTGTGTGTGTAGATGAACAGATGGGAAATCACGTCAACAATACATAGAAAACGAGCGTCAATCCCACGATGCTTAAAATCTTGCTGGCAACCTTGGTCCCCGAAAGATCGAGGGTATCTGTGTGGTAGCCGTGGTCCGCGTCGGAGTCCTCGCTCTCCTCCGATCCTACATCTGAGGTCTCAGATCCGGACGTCGACGGACTTCTAGGTCGAAGACGAAGACTCGGCGGTGGGGTTGGTGGTGTAGGAGAATGCAGATGGGGCACAGGAAGGAGAATGGTATCCTTTTTCAGTGTACAACGGGTTTTGCACGATGGGCAGCGTCCGTCAGAGCGCGAGCCGTGTAGCCACTATACTTGAGATGAGCAAAGAATATAGCAACATGCAATCCACGTACATCAGCGATGTGCTCTAAACAAAACAGTTTTGAACAGCATAGTGTTCGACAGGGGACTACCGCGCTTTCGAAGCTAGACGAGCTGGGTTAGACATTGGGGGGGCAAGAAACAGAATCTGGAAACACACCAGATGCCACAGTCCCTGTCTACGACGTCCCTCCTCGGCTTGCTGCTCCTCCGCAAGCTGGATAGTGACCGTCTTCGTACGGGGGTCCTCGAGCCCGACCTCTCCCACGCGAAGGGGTATGAGGATATAGAGGGTGTCAGTTCTTCCGGCGTCTCTTCACCAAGGTTCAAACGGTATTCAGGCGTCTCATCTATAGACGGGAGAATGAAAAGGGGAGAGGGGCGAGGACGGGGCATTCGTTCGTCAGCGTGGGTAGCAGCAAGGAGTAACGATGGAAAAACCGACCTTCATCGTCTTCATAATAACGGCCATTATTGTTGTGCTCAAAGTGGAAGGGAAGGGGGATGGGTGCTGGGCGTGGTCTCAGCATTATTGTTAATGGGAGGGGGAAGACAAGATCTTGTGCTGCAAGCTAATATAAACGAGACTCTTATGAAATGGGTAATTTCACGTGTTATCCGAGGGGTGGGTCAAATGACGCTGACGTGGGTTTGGTGACTAACTACTACTTTGTCCGTGGCGGGTCCTTATCCCGTATCGTCGTCGTCGTCGGAGGCGCTCGTCGAGTAAGAAAACAGTAAAGTTCAATGACACCACTTTCTGGCCGCCCATGGATAACCTGGACCAGATAACCCACACACATGCAAATCTAGCCACAATCTAGCCATTCTCTGGTCTTAGCCTTCGAGGCGCCACCGCTCCACATTCAGGTAACCTCAGGCTATTCAGTAGCCCTCTGAGATCTGCGTCGACACAGGGTTCAGGAATGACACCCGCAATTGTCCCTGTTCAGCGAGGTCAGCCTGTCCGCGGACGATATAGAGTCCGGACCGCAATACTTGTGGCGTCTCTTCTTTCCGAATGCGTCGCTCTCCGAGTCCAGATGCGACAACGGAGGGAGACATACACGTACATACTACAGGCCAGGACGCGTAACGGAATCGGCGCTAATTAAAGATAGGGACGTATAAATACCATATCTCTAGGTATACAAAAAAATTTAGACGCTGTCAAAGGGAATGTATGGACCACGAACTTTGCTTCTCATCGTGGTTTGATCCTGAGGCTCAGGTTAAGTATGTAGGGACTCGCTCGGAAATGTCAACTGAATTGTTTAATCCGAGGAGATTGAGCTGCTTTGCGGGTCTTAGCGTTACAGGAAGCGCGTTGACTTATGAGCAACATTTAGTTTTCGGACCAGAGGCTTACTGGTAAAGAAATAAAAAGCACGACTCCGTCCAAAGCCATCGATGTTCAAATTTGGCCGGCCCTGGAGTCCCCAGTGACGAGTCCCTCAGAGGCTTCCTCCCGACAGTAGGGTAGCGCACGAAACCTAGGTTAATTGCCGGTGAGTTGCCGGTAAGTTACCTCCCCTCGCTGGAGGGGTTTTCGTCGTACCTATCATGTGTCATGTGACTGTCAGTTGAGCATGATAATTCAGTACAACTGCATGTATACTCTATTTATAAGGCACAGCTATAAAAATTCAATACTTCCAAGTGAATAAAACTCTTTCAATAAAGAACATGTGTAAAAACGCGAACACAGAGGTGCTGCAAAAAAACTGAAATTACCGCGCGTCAGTCATGTGATTTTGCACGTGGGAGTTAAATAACAGTAAATTAGTAATTACCGTTTAAAAACACCCCATGGAGAGGGGTCGGTAGTTAGTACCTACCCCTGGAGGTTTCGTAAGTCGCGAGTCGCGACTTTCGTCATTTTCGTGCGCCGCGCAACGCTAAGAAAAAATATTCCACCACGTTTACAGGATTCCCTCTAGCCGACTTGAACGACTGACCTCGTCATAACATTTACTAGTGACGCGCTCTACCAACTGAGCTAAGAGGGACTTAGTCTCCGTATTTATTTATATATCTAACTACCTTCAGCCATCATTGGAACTAGAACTGAGAACATTAAATTCGTA
This sequence comes from Armillaria borealis, assembly GCA_030435635.1. Taxonomy (NCBI): domain Eukaryota; kingdom Fungi; phylum Basidiomycota; class Agaricomycetes; order Agaricales; family Physalacriaceae; genus Armillaria; species Armillaria borealis. Next base: position 3,122 of record JAUEPT010000434.1, on the reverse strand, counting down.
CTCTTGTAATAAAATGAGAATCTAAAGACGTACACTATGCTTGAACATAAAAGTACAATAATTAGCCCCCACTGCCCATCTGCATCAGCACTTATCCAACCCCAACCAGATATCCAAATCCTCCCACATTCTCTCCCTCGCCTTCCCCCACACCACAATCCTCTGATCCACGCAGGCCTGACAATACCCCGCCTTGGCCCAATCCAACTCCATCAGCGCCCGAGTCCCACAAATCGGGTCCCTCAAGAACGTCTCGAACAACCCCGAGGCGACGACCATCTCCTGATGCTTCGAGGCCACCAAACTCACGTCCGCAGCCGTACAACTCTCCACATTCCCAATGCACTTGGTTTCAACCCCAAAAGTTGCTGTAGCGATCCGGGTGGTCCACGCAGACGTGAGCATCTCCCGAGCGCGAACTAAGAGCCTGTAGTCAGACGAGGAGATCGCGGTGCTGTGGTCTGACTCGTCATCCGAATCGTCCTGGCCGAACCCAGCAAGGCGCACGAGCTCGTACAATGCTCGTTTGCGGATGCTCTTGAGGCCCCATTCACGCGCAAGGATGACGGTGTCGGAAGCATGGCTGATTGGATCAAGGGTCACTTTACACAAGGAAAAAGGCCACATTTCTTCGAGATAACGTGTTGCCCAGTCTCGAAAGTATTTGAAGGAGAGTGCACTGGAGGCGCGAAAAATGGATACTACAGTCAAAAAGTCGGGAGGGTTATAGAAGTAGGTGCTAGGAGGCTGTCAGCAACAAAACGGAAGAGAGGCAAGAGGACGCACATGGCATCATCCATCGCGTCCAAGAGAGCCTCGAAATCTTTTACCGTGACCCTGTCTTCCTCTTTGATATTAAACACCGGATCCTTCCCTTCAAACCCGTCCGCCTCCTCCTCAAACCGCTGGGAGAGCCATTCACTATGCTTAGCCACGCCCCGATGCACCCTAAAGAGCGTCTTCTTGATACGAATGACGACGTTGCCGTCGAGCTCCCAGTGAACCTGGTGTTTATGCGTAGTCGGGAAACGTCTGGCAGCTTTGATTTTGGGTCTCTTCGCAGGCTTCTCAGCAGCAGTGATGCTACGGTCGCCATCATCTTGTTTGCGCTTCTGGGATCCTGACATTTTTGTCTGACTACAACTTTGGGGCGTACTAGCAGGTGAAGACGAGATAGAAATGATATCAGGCGGCGAAGGAGTAAGTGGAACTTTGATGGGTGCTCTTTGGGATTGGGACCGTTTGGGCGTGGAGGCAAATGGAGCTAAGATGGACGATTCCTATGGATGGAGTCAGGACGCGAATCGCGCCAAGTAATAAGCGTACGTACTGAATTTTCGCCCTTAGTGAAACTAGGCTGCATGTGTGCCAATTGTTGCGACAGTTGCATTACTGACGGCAGTTCATCGTCATCGGTCTCGATAGCAGGTGGAATGTCGAACTCGTCTGGGTCCAGCATAACTGACTGGGAAGGCGGCGACATGGGAAACGGTCTTGCAGTTGTCGGAGTCGCTGCAGCTGCCTTTTGCGAAGATTTCAACGGGTTGCTTGTATGCGACGCGGCTACCGAATGATGAGTTTTAGAGCAAGTATCAGTTCAGCAAGTATACCAGCGTCATTCTGTCTGAGTACAGGAGCAGCAGGCGTCCCTGATGATGGTCTTGGTGGGCCTAAGTAATAAAAAAAATGATGAATGATCCAATGGTTGACAGCAACAGAATGCCGTAATCTCACCAGATGGCCCTGGAGTTGGTCCTCGAGAATACCGTGAGCCCATATTGGCGCTGGCAATGCTGTTTTGATGTAAGGAAGAAGAGGCGGCGGGCTCTGCTGTGTCGTCGCCCATGGTGGCAAGAAGCAAGTTCAGACTAATCGCGTTGACGCGCCGTGAAAGTTTGGATATGTTTGGGAAATGCACAGCCGCGGCACCGATCCCCTGATTCGAGTCTTAGTCAGCGTCGAAGCTTCGAGTCTCGCGACTCCGAGCCAACTCCGAACTCAAGAAAAAATAGATAAATTTTCGTTTGCACCAGAAGATTTATCTTCAGAAAAGTTTACGTACACAAAAGACGCGTCAGTACATTAATTCGAGTCTCTTGCGACAAATTTGATTGGCACAGACCCCAGGGAAAACGCTGTTCCACGCAGAGTAGCGTCTGCCGCAATCCTATCCCATGTTTTCGCCGTTGTCTCTCCAGCCTCTAGGACAACCTCGACCTTCCAGTCCCTCAGGAAATGTGCAAGGAAACAGACGGCCTCAGTCTGAGCGAATTTCCTGCCCACGCACGCCCTAGGTCCAAAGCCGAACATGAGGAAATCATGCTCCGTAGCGTCGTACCACCTCGAAGGGATGTATTTCTCTGGTTCAGGGAAGTCGCGTGGATTGTGAACTTTAATCGACGAGATCAGCCTGCCACGCGTCGAGACTGGCATAAATAAACTCACGGACGGACACAATGTCGATAACAATACGAGAGCCCTTCGGAAGGATGAAATCCCTTTCCACTGGCCTAGAGCTGTGGATAGGTGTATCTTCCGTGGTAACTCTGGGTAAGTTTATTGTAACAGCTAAAATCCGACGTTAGTGTAAGTAATCATTTAAATATGACGATAATCACGCACGGACGAGTCGATGAGCTTCATTGAAACACGCGAAAAGATGCTTGAGATTATTAATGATACTCAAGCTCTTTGGAGAAAGATATAATGCTAAGGATTCAATGACTAAGGACAATCACGCACCAGGCCCTCCTTGCATGTGGCTTCACGTAGGATTTCTTGATATGCCTTCTCCTGCTCATCGGGATGCAGAGCTAAAAGCGTGATCGTTGACAATAGCGCGCTGCTCGTGGTTTCTATCATCGTCGCCGGACATGAAATACTGCTATCGAGAGATGAAATGTACACGCACCGTTTCCGGCAAAAAGGAGTGACATCATGTTTTGCCGTCTATGTTTCCCGGAATTAAGAACATTCCAGTGGCAAAAGCTTGAAGATATACTCACCCACTTCCGCAGGTTCCAGCGCGTATTTATTCGCGCCATCAGTTGCCGAAACCAGCTTCGTCAACAGGTCCGTTATATTCCCGTCAACCAAATTGCTTGTCAAGTGAAAATCCAGTT
>JAUEPT010000433.1:0-21856 GCA_030435635.1 Armillaria borealis | reverse complement strand
TTGCATCTGATCATTGGTCTTCAGTTAGCAATCTATTTGACACTCAAGTGGTGACTGTACGAATGCGATACAGCCCTTGTTTAGTCTTGATTGTTTATAACCGCGGTCCAGGTCTCAATTAGCTCGAAGCTTTCTACATTCCCTTTCTTCTCAACGCTCATACGTTGAACTAAACTGAATGCAAATCACCCCCGACATCAGCAAAAAGACTCTCGTCGCCCTTTCGGCTACAGCTGTAGGCCTTGCCACTGTCACCACCATCTTCCTCCTCTACCGAGTTTATCGGCAAAAGATTAGGCAATACATACGCCATCTTTTCCTACTCACCCCCCGTCAACCCCACCTCGACCTCCCACCGTTCCCTCCACTATGTCCGAAGGACACAGGAGGACCTATCGGTCCCCCCCTCCCCCCACTCTTCCCTCCCAATCTTCAGGACTTTCCAGCCCTTCCTACCCATCCGACTCCTCCCGCATCCACATGGAGCAAGAGGAGCTGGATATCGGGAGGAAGGAAGAAGGGTCCTCGACGCTGACAACCCGAGCATCTCATCCTTACAGGATCTTTTGAGAGGCTCGAAGAAAGCGAAGAGGTCTCCACCCCCATCCCCGCATCAACTTGCTCCAGTCCCGAGTTCCCCACCTGCCATTCCACCCCTCGACCTGTCATCATCCTTACAGACAGTGAGACCATGACCAGTTACACTCCCCAATCCCCCACTGCCTCTGAGTACACCATCTGGCTCGAAGATAACCACCTCGTTCCCCATACCGGAGATTGACTCCCATGCACTGCCCCATGATCCCCATGGTCTCCAGACCCGTCCTCCCCCCTCCGCGATACCTCGGAGTCCGTACGCCTGGATTCCCAAACCCTCGAGCTCTCCGCTGACGTATGAAGAGCTACAGCAGCAGTTGAGGCAGCTGCTGTCAGAGAGTACTCAGCCCGGGCTGAGCTCAAGCGAGTCACCATCCGCGACAAAATCATTGCCGCCTTCTACGTCCGAGCAAGTCGCCCAAGAATGGCGAACGAAACAGCCACCCAGTACTGGGCAAGAGTACGAGCCAACCACGCCAAAACCGACGCCATCAACGAAGTCGAGCAGGAGGAGCGACGCACACAGCCCCTCCACTTCGAGCCAAGGTGGCTCGAGGAGTATAGGTGATACCGAGTGTGCCAGCTCTCTGGGGGATACGCTGGGGTCTCTATCGATACGTGGATGGAGCAGCAGCAGAATGAAAGGCAAAGATGAGATGACCCCTGACGAGTGGGCATATGAGTACATGAGTATTTGGAATACTCGTTGTACAGATTTAACGACAGAAGTGAGTTGGAGGCTTTTGGAAGCAGGCCAAGCATGGGAGCAAGTGGATCCGGTGGAGCAGGAGGATATTATTAGTCATAGTGCCACCGAGCAGGCGATAAAAATATTTAACGAATTCTATCCCCGCTACGCCCTCCCTCTGTCTGCCCCCTACCAATCCCGATACAACCAGCCCCCACTCCCAAAATTGCCCCCCACTATGCCAACAAGCCGTCCCATGCCGTTCTCATCGCCGAGAAGCCACCCCTACAAAGGGAAAGGCTGAGTACAAGCCAGCGGAGACCACAATCCGTGGGAAGCACCTGCAGACCCAGACTCCGACTCCGACATAGAAGTCGAACAGCCCGTGCCGGGCGGCACCGGCAACCAAGGAAATCCCACCCAACCTACCAATCTGTCTACCCAGGGTAGACGACCAATCACCAGCGTTCTCCATGGGGATAAAACCCCCGACAGATACACCAACCCGAACGCCCAGAACCCGGACAGATGGTCACTGCCCAGAGCCCTGCCAAGGTTTGACCCTGATGACACACCCCCGAACCCAATAGGGGCAATGGGGGATGATGTGCCATGGATCGGGTGCAAACCCGATCTCATTAGAAAGCCACTACCTTTCAAAGGGGAGCCCAACGACATTGACAGGTTCATTACGGACTGTCAGATGTACTTCCAGGTCCACAGCGCATACATGTGGCTAGACCCGTACAGAGTGGCTTTCACCTCCTCATACTTTGAGGACAAGGCCAAGGACTGGTGGACCCTACAGCTCTCCGAGCTCTACAGTACCACCCGAGGAAAATACCGATTTCCTCCCTGGGTTGACTTTGTAACCGCCGTCGACAAAAAGTTCAAGGACCCGGTGCATGAGGAGAGGCAGAAGGCAAAGATGTATGCCCTCCACATGACCACGACCGCGTCTGAGTACTTCCAGGAACTGGAGGTGCTTGCCAAGAAAGCAAGGCTTCGAACCGACACCGACGATCGCGGACACATGGTCACAGTGTTATGACAAGGAATCCCCGCTTCCTACACCAACATGATCTCGAACATTGGAGTAGGCATTCCAGTGGGCTACGAGCAATGGAAGGAGCGGATTGTCGCAATGAACGAGGAGAGGCAGCGAAAGCGAGCCATTGATCTCCTCAGCGGGATGTACCAGCCACGACCACAGCAGCCCAAAACCAATGCCAGAACGCCCAAGGGGGCATCTGGCATGACAACTTCCCCGGCGGCCAAAAGGACGGCCACCGGCACCACCTACGGGGGTCAGGGACAGCCCATGGACATCGACGCCATCAAAAGTGGCAACTGTTTCCGCTGTGGGGAGAAAGGGCATATAAGCAGGAATTGCCCACAGCAATCATGGAACAAGAAGAAGCAGGAGGTACGAGCCTCGATGACCGAGCCCTCAACAGGTTCCAAGATCGAAGAGGTAAAAGACGACGCCGGGAAGTAAGTGATTCTACTTACTCGGCAGGAAGGGGTTCTGGTTCTGGTGCATGCTCTAGTCATAGTGGACGGACTTATTCAGCTTTTTTAGCTACACATGTTTCTCCTACGCCGCATTCAATATTATTCGCTGAAAGTACTCAACACCAGCCCCACAATGAATCACACAACAGGTATGCCATTTTAGCTAACAACATAGATACAGTCTCAATCGCTTCAAACGATGAAGCCGGGGACGCGACTGAGAGCCCTGCCAGCGATCTATCGACATCGTCGACAGATAATCACCTCACAAGTAGCTCATTACGAGTGAAAGTGCCAGGCGAAAAGCCACCTACCATAGTGGTACCCATCATAACGGCTGCTCGCAGACCGGATGGGGCAGGGGAACCGGGTCCAAACTCACCCCCTGAACAAGCGGCTCCTGCAACCTGCGATCACCCGAAAGGGGATCAAGGACTTGCCCGAGTAGTGGAGAACACCACAAGGATAGCCGATAGGAAGGAAGTTGCTAGCGCCCAGGCAATAGAAAGGGGGCACTCGGTAGTTATGATCGAGGTACCTGATGAAGAAGACGATACCTCATTTAAACTACAGCAGAACAAGGTTGCTGTAACCGATACAGACACATGCGGGCCATCCCCGAAGCAAAAAGGTCCTCTTATGGAAAAAGAGGCAGAACGCCCTATCGGCAACAGTACTTCGGTATCAAAGGGTCAGGAGGCAGCGGAGCACGTGCCCTCGACGGGAACACCCCATGATTGGTTAAAACCTTTCGAAACCGAATGGACTTGGAGGGCTATCAAGGATGCCAAAGATGAATCCAGCGCCCGAGCCATATTGCTCAACTGGATTCATAAGACCCGAGCGGAGGAAGTCATAGACAACCTCCTCGAAGGACTTTGCTCATCAGAGCACTTTTGCGCCCTCGAATGGCTCGATGAACTTCGTAAACCCAAATGATACTTCATCCATGCTCAGAACTCCCCTCAGAGTCTCCTAATCCCCGTACAACTGGAAACTCTTGAGAATCGAAGTGCAATCTCCGCCAAAGCCCTCCTCGACAGTGGCTGCACTGGAAGCTCCATTCATCGAGACTTTGTCCAGAAACATGGAATCCCAGTCAAGAAAACGGGTAGCTCAATTCCTGTTTACAACGCTGATGGATCCCGTAATAAAGCAGGAGAAATCACTGCCTATGCAGAAGTCCGACTCAAGATTGGAGACCATAGCGAAAGAATTGACCTCGCCATTACCGACCTCGGCTCGAAGGAAATCTTCCTTGGACATGATTGGCTTGTATGCCACAACCCAATCATCAACTGGGCAATGGGCAGTCTCATGTTCGCCTGCTGTGGATGCACCAAGAACCCCTTCATCCTTCCCGACGCAGACCCTAACGACGAATGGGAACTTGAAGAAGGAGAAACTATTCTAGCCATTAGTTTCGAAGAAGCCATCAAAATACGAGCTGTCCATAAGGCTAATGAGCTCGCCACCAAAGCCGCCGAGGGAAAAGAGGAAAAAACTTTTGAACAACTAGTCCCCGAGTCCTATCATGACTTTAAAGACCTCTTCAGCAAAGAAAGTTTTGATGAGCTTCCTGCTCGAAAACCCTGGGACCATGCCATCGAATTGGTACCCAACGCCAAAAATACGCTTGATTGCAAGGTATACCCCTTGAACCCTATCGAACAAAAGGAACTCGATAAGTTTCTCGATGAGAACCTCGCCTCAGGATGAATACAACCATCCAAATCCCCCATGGCCTCACCGTTCTTCTTTGTCAAGAAGAAGGACGGCAAGTTACGTCCCATCCAGGACTATCGCAAGCTCAATGAGATGACGATTAAAAACCGTTATCCCTTACCGCTCATCGCAGAATTAATGGACAAACTCGGAAGTGCCAAATACTTCACCAAGCTAGACGTACGCTGGGGATATAACAATGTATGCATCAAGAAGGATGATGAATGGAAAGCCGTGTTCAGGACCAATCGAGGTCTCTTTGAACCCACTGTTATGTTCTTTGGACTCACCAACTCCTCCACCACATTCCAATGGATGATGAACGACATCTTCAAAGATCTCATCTCCACCGGCAAGGTCACCGTATACCTTGATGACATCCTGATCTTTTTGAAGACTCTAGAAGAGCATCGAAAGATCACTCACCGCGTCTTGGAGTTATTAAGGAAAAACAAACTATTCTTGAAAGCTGAGAAATGCGAGTTCGAGGTACTAGAAACTGAGTACCTCGGGGTAATAATCAGCGAAGGCTCTATCCGTATGGACCCAGTAAAAGTAGCAGGCATCGTAGAATGGCGAGTTCCAACCAAGAAAAAGGAACTACAGTCATTCCTAGGCTTCACCAACTTTTACCGATGCTTTATCAAAGACTACAGCGCAATAGTGCACCCTATGACAAAGCTCACTGGAAAAGAAACTTGGACTTGGGGAACCGCCCAACAAGTGGCATTCCAACGACTCAAAGAGCAGTTGGCCAAAGACGTTGTCTTAGCCATCCCAACGGAGAAAGGCCAATTCCAGGTAGAGGCAGATGCCAGCGAAGGTGCAATTGGCGCAGTGCTATCCCAAGAACAGGATGGAAAATGGAGACCTGTAGCATTCTTGTCAAAAGCCTTGACAACTACAGAGCGTAACTACGAGATCTACGACAAGGAATTACTCACAATCATGCTCTCTCTAGATGAATGGCGGCACTACCTAATGGGTGCTGTGGTAGACTTTGAGATCTGGACAGATCATCAAAACCTACAATACTTCCGCAAGCCTCAGAAACTCAACCGCCGACAAGCGCGATGGGTAACTGAGCTCGTGGAGTATCATTTTACTCTTCACCACAAGCCAGGCGCCTCCAATAGGAAGGCGGATCTCCTTAGTAGAAGAGCAGACCATCCCCAAGGCCAAGACGATAATGACGAGATCACCATCCTCGCTCCTGAACATTTCTGGGCCCTAATCATGCCCACCACAGACGAGACCCACGAGCGCATCAAAAGTGCCACTTGTAACCCCCAGAAATGGGATCAGGGAATTGCCACGTCCCTCAATCATGAAAAGGGACTTCAGGAAAGGAATGGTCTCTTGTATTATGACGAGAGGATCTACGTTCCCCGAGACTCCACCATACGAGGCGAAATCATATCACAGCAGGACACCCAGGCATCGAAAAAACGAAGGAATTAATCCTTCGCAACTATTGGTGGCCCAAGCTCAAAAGAGACATGGAAGCTTACGTCCAAGGATGCAAAATCTGTGTAAGGACCAAAGCCAGTACTAAAGCTCGACGGGCCCCGCTCCATCCCAATGAAATCCCATCCAAACCGTGGACGCACATTTCCGTCGACATGATCACTGGGCTAGTTCCTTGCAAAGGACTAGACACCATTCTAGTGATTGTAGATCACTTTTCAAAAGCAATCATTCCCATTGCTTGTAAAACCACCCTTTCTTCGGAAGGATGGGCCAAGATTCTACGCGACGAAGTCTATGCCAAGTATGGCATGCCCCAAACCGTCATATCCGACAGAGGGCCGCAATTCGTATCAAAGTTCTTACAGGACTTATACAAAATGCTCGATATCAAGGGAAACACCTCTACTGCCTTCCATCCCCAAACCGACGGACAAACGGAGCGAGCTAATCAGGAAATAGAAAAGTATCTTAGGATATTTATCAATTTCCAACAAAAAGATTGGCCTGATTGGTTGCCACTAGCAGCTTTTCAACACAACAACCGAGTCCACTCCGCAACCGGGAAGAGTCCCTTCTTCGTCAATTACGGAAGAAACCCTCGAGTCATCCCCGACTCACACTCCTACACCACGCTCCACACACCCGCATCTGAAGAGTTCAAAAATACTATGAAACTCATCCATGACGAGACAAAAGCCGCTCTCACAAAAGCGGCAGAACAAATGAAAACCCAGTACGACAAGAAGAAAAGAACGGCCATTGAGTATCAGACGGGAGACAAAGTCTGGCTTGATACCACCAATCTCCACCTTGCACGACCCAAGAAAAAGCTTGACGACAAGCACGTCGGACCCTTTGTCATCCTAGAAAAATGCGGCCTCTCCGCTTACAAGCTGAAATTGCCACCATCCTGGAAAATATACCCTGTCTTTAACGAGACTCTCCTAACTCCATACTTGCCACCTATGTTCCCTAATCAACAACAAAAACCACCACCGCCACCCAACCTCATAGATGACAAACCCGAGTATGAGGTTGACTCCATCCTAGATCATAAAACCCGCAAAATGCACGGTCCAAAGGATCCCAAAACAGGAAAACTCACCACGGTAATAGTCACCGATTACCTGGTCAAATGGAAAGGATACGGGGTGGAAGAAAACAAGTGGACCAAAGAGAGCGAGCTAGGACATGCCAAGGAAGCCATAACCAACTACCTCAAATCCATAAACGGATCTACATCTATACAAGCAGTTGTGGCTAACCATGACCAGAATAGAGCAGTAGATGACGGAGGGAATCTTGGCTCGAAAATTTGTCAACAAGGACAGATATTCATCCTTGACTCCAGAGAAAAGGATGGCAGAATGCAATTCCAAGTACAACAAGGCTTCAATTTCGTCATGACAGCCTGGTACTTCGAGACCGAAATTCCTCACCTTAAGGAATTAATCAAGAACTACTACTGGGCCAGTAGAGAAGATTTCGGAGAATCGCACGAACCACTGGATGGATACGCACCGGAGCAAGAGGGAGGCTGAATGTAAAGTAGTCGGGACGCCTGCCTTTAACAAGGGGGTAATGTTATGATTTTTCTATTTTTACACCTTATCTTGGGCGCTTATCTTATTGTGATCCTTATCACATCTAATCCAAGCACCTATCTTATCCGGTCATGGTGGCCCCACTTCACCATCACTTATCGTATCCATACAAAGCATCTCCATCCGATACCTAGCGGCTCGCGTCTAGATGCCAACTTGCAACATTTACCGACGGACTTGTACATACTCGCCGAGAGACCCATTGTCGAACCATTTACTTTACGCACAGACCCATTGAAACAGTATATAAGTAGTGTAGCTCTCGCTGTATATTCTCCAGCTTCGAGCTAAAGTTTTAATACACTGAACTTACTCTCAGACTCACTCCTCTGCCTAGACTTTGCATCTGATCATTGGTCTTCAGTTAGCAATCTATTTGACACTCAAGTGGTGACTGTACGAATGCGATACAGCCACTTGTTTAGTCTTGATTGTTATACCGCGGTCCGGGTCTAACATTTATGCCCTGATCGGCCTGCTAGTGACCGGACTTCATGAGATCTGTGTATTCTGCTCCTTGTTTGGTGTGCTAGTCATGTTACTCGTCTACTAGTGACCTTATATTAAGTAGTCCGGCTAGTATTCAAGTCACTAGTACAGCTGGCTGGTAGATTTGGCCCACTAGTGGTATCACATCTAAGTCCTGGCTTCACTAGTCGCATACTGCTGTAACTATCAGCTCAAAGCCTCAGCTATAGTCCTTTTATTATCACTAGTACAGGATAGATATGCAATTGTATTGTTACAAAATCGCAAAATCTAGGTGTGAATGCGTAGACGGCGTATCAACGAGCTGAGGTCTGACCAGAACCTAGACATTAACCTTTCCACTGCAGCACCTACCTGTCATGGAGGTATGGTATAAGGAAAATGCCTCCCCGAATGATTTTGCTGAGGTAAGTAAGATTCACTCTCCTCTGGCTCCACTAATAACAATCTGTGCAGGGAGCATCCAAACAGTATTTGCCTACTATGCGCGATGCTCTTGATGGTCTCCATGACATAGAAGCCTCAGTATTCCATTCCACCAACTATCTCATAACCCAAATCACAACCTGTACTCCTTTTCAGGAGAAAGCAATGCTGGCCATATTTGAGCCTCTCCATGATGCCGTCGTTGATTTCCTCAACTCCGTCATTGAAGCTTGGTCACATGTGGCGCCCGTCATCAGCTACTTTGCGAGCCTCCCAGCCCCACCGTTGTCCTGGATCGTGGAAAAGTACTATTCCATGTGGCTGAATGCGCAATCTGCAAGAAACTGTCTCTCCAACCTCGATAGGGTCATTGCCAGCGTCGAGGCTCCACTCCTTGATCAGCTCCACGAACCATGAGGACTCGAGCAGCTGCTTCGCATATTGAAGTGGCTGGGGACACAAGTGGATATCCTGGACAGCTTACATCAGCTATCACCTATAGCTGCTACTTTTAAAACATCAAATAGTGTCAGTTGACACATACTGAAAACACATCAAGAGTGTCAGTTGAAAATATTCAATTTCCCAGGATTATATAGTATATTAGTCAGCTGCTCAACTCATGACATCATCAGAAAATCAGGCTGACCCAGAAATTGAACCCAAGATCTTAAAAAGATTTCCATTAATGTCAGATGACTTTTCCAAGCAGACATGCTAACCACTATACCATACAGGCATTATATATTTATATATCCATGTCTTTATATGACCTTCCTCCCTTATATTTATAATATCCCAATTGGGCCCTCCCTTTGGTGCGCTTTTTTTTTCCTTATTGGGCTGCTCAAATCAGCCCATCAAATGTGCTCAAAAGCGGCTGTGCTCTGCCATTGATGGCATCAATATCAGGCCATTTTCGGTCAAAATAAGCATTTTAGCTCATTTGGGGCTTTCTCAGGCTACTGGGTGGGTCAGGGGATGGTACTAGTAGATGCATAAACATAAATAGCATAAAAGCGAACTCTCTGGTGAGGTATGGGGGCCTTTGGGAGAGGGTAAAAAGGGTAAAATAATAAAAAGTAGCGGAAAATCGCATAAAATTCGCATTTTGGGGGTGCTACGTGCATCAGATTGCTTCTAAAACTTGACCAATGAATTTCCTGGCCTTGAATATCCCTAAACGACTCCTCTACAGTACATGTGGCACATTTTATAGCTAGGGATATTCGATAAAATTGGCTTTTATGGTGCTGCGTGCATTGGATCGCTTCGGGGATGTTACCAGTCAATTTCTACACTATGAAGACCCTAGAATACGTCTTCATATGCCATATATAACCACCAGAACACAATGAAAAATGGGAATTAAGGGGGTACATATGGTTTATTTTGATTTCTAGCCATTGCATCGGTCTGGGGACATCACCAATCGATTCCTCGACCTTGAAAACCCCCAAACGACTCTTGGTTTCATTTGTGAGGCCTCAGTATTGATCATCATAATGATATAACAGTTTAGAAGGAGCATATATGAAAACTCATATTTCTGGGCCTCGGAAAACTTTGGAGTTTTTACCAGTGAGTTCTCTGACATTAAGAACCCCCAGAACACCTCAGGAGCACATTACAAACCTTCTAAATCCATGTTAAAAACGGTGATAGTGAAAATCTTTGAAATACCTTATACATTGTGTTCCTGGATGTTTGGGGAGACACTTTTTGTACCCAATTGACGATATACATTGTATAATAGTGGTTACAAAAGATCAGAATGATCCGAAATGTATGGGAAGAGATATAAGCAGATGTTTCTGAAAAGGAGGAGAGGCACCCCCTGATTTCGATGTTCTGGTCATCTTATGGTCTGGGGACTATCAGATTCAGATTCCTTGACCTAAAAAACATTAAAAGCACCAATCATCCATGGGTTCATATGCCAAAACTCCAAAGTAATAGGTGTGCTCTCATTTATGTACAAAGGTATACTGTTTGCATAGTTGGTACACAAGTAAAAATGCCCATATGGATGATTGGTGCTTTTAATGTTTTTTAGGTCAAGGAATCTGAATCTGATAGTCCCCAGACCATAAGATGACCAGAACATCGAAATCAGGGGGTGCCTCTCCTCCTTTTCAGAAACATCTGCTTATATCTCTTCCCATACATTTCGGATCATTCTGATCTTTTGTAACCACTATTATACAATGTATATCGTCAATTGGGTACAAAAAGTGTCTCCCCAAACATCCAGGAACACAATGTATAAGGTATTTCAAAGATTTTCACTATCACCGTTTTTAACATGGATTTAGAAGGTTTGTAATGTGCTCCTGAGGTGTTCTGGGGGTTCTTAATGTCAGAGAACTCACTGGTAAAAACTCCAAAGTTTTCCGAGGCCCAGAAATATGAGTTTTCATATATGCTCCTTCTAAACTGTTATATCATTATGATGATCAATACTGAGGCCTCACAAATGAAACCAAGAGTCGTTTGGGGGTTTTCAAGGTCGAGGAATCGATTGGTGATGTCCCCAGACCGATGCAATGGCTAGAAATCAAAATAAACCATATGTACCCCCTTAATTCCCATTTTTCATTGTGTTCTGGTGGTTATATATGGCATATGAAGACGTATTCTAGGGTCTTCATAGTGTAGAAATTGACTGGTAACATCCCCGAAGCGATCCAATGCACGCAGCACCATAAAAGCCAATTTTATCGAATATCCCTAGCTATAAAATGTGCCACATGTACTGTAGAGGAGTCGTTTAGGGATATTCAAGGCCAGGAAATTCATTGGTCAAGTTTTAGAAGCAATCTGATGCACGTAGCACCCCCAAAATGCGAATTTTATGCGATTTTCCGCTACTTTTTATTATTTTACCCTTTTTACCCTCTCCCAAAGGCCCCCATACCTCACCAGAGAGTTCGCTTTTATGCTATTTATGTTTATGCATCTACTAGTACCATCCCCTGACCCACCCAGTAGCCTGAGAAAGCCCCAAATGAGCTAAAATGCTTATTTTGACCGAAAATGGCCTGATATTGATGCCATCAATGGCAGAGCACAGCCGCTTTTGAGCACATTTGATGGGCTGATTTGAGCAGCCCAATAAGGAAAAAAAAAGCGCACCAAAGGGAGGGCCCAATTGGGATATTATAAATATAAGGGAGGAAGGTCATATAAAGACATGGATATATAAATATATAATGCCTGTATGGTATAGTGGTTAGCATGTCTGCTTGGAAAAGTCATCTGACATTAATGGAAATCTTTTTAAGATCTTGGGTTCAATTTCTGGGTCAGCCTGATTTTCTGATGATGTCATGAGTTGAGCAGCTGACTAATATACTATATAATCCTGGGAAATTGAATATTTTCAACTGACACCTTTCATGTAGAATTCTAGCAGACAAGGCTGCATCTATTACTTGAATCGTGTATCTACTGTGTGCGCACTATGTGGTATCTGGATGTCATCAGGCAGTTTGTTGTTGGTCTGCATGATTTCTTTAGTGATGAAGGTCGTGTAAGAGTATTGAACAGGTGCGAGAAAGTATGAAGGCGATTGTGTGACCTGAGCCGATTTGCGACCAAAAGTATGCAGGATGCTCCTTCTCACCTGTATATGCTCGGATTGAAGGGCTCGGAGGTATCGGTCAGATCGGACTACAAGGGCCGAGGTCATCTTCGTGAGGACCCTACATTTTCCCGAATCATCCCCTGAATGTAGACTTGCATTGTGATTCAAGAGTAGTTCGCCATTCAGAAACGGTGTTCTGAGCTGAGAATGTCTGATTGACCAATGCAACTTCTCTGCTAGCTTTCATGTCCAAAGAAGTTCAGGACACTGTTGTCTATGTCATCTGGAAATAAAGATCGTGTCATGTGTTTCTTTAAGAGAAAGAGAAGAGAGAAAAATTGTATGTATGTCGACAGCGCGTCCACATCTCAAGCTGAGGTCGTAAAATAGGCAGTGACTTTGAGACTCTGCTCAAAGTTTGAATAATTTCTAAGGAAGGAGACGAGCAGAGTGAGCATTTTCCACTTGCGTCCTTAGAAAACTCCTTGGCTGTCAGAAACTGAACGTCACCGAGAAGACTGATAAAGAGTGAAGCGAATAGTAAAACGAGACCATATATGCACCCACTCTGCTGTATGCTGGTCATATCCAAATATATGTCTTTAGGCGCATTACTGGATATTCAAATGAGTGCTCCACTAGCTGAATTGAGAATAACATTTCACTGGGCCATACATATCAATCTCGAGTCTATGCCAGTCCAATGTCCCATCTGAAGAGAAAGAAGAAGATCCTTATCCTAAAAGAGGCATCACATTCGATGGAGAATAGCAACAAGTATTCCACCTAGTCACCGAGCGTCCATCTCTCACGCAGATCCTCTGTGTCCTGGGTGACCGACCGAGAATAGCTGAAATTCATGGTGGAGAGACCATCTCCCGAAGCAATAGAGTCAGGAATAGATACAGCGGTGCTGGCTCCCGGTTTTGCAGTGGTGAGACATCAATACTCATACTACCAAGATGAGTCCATCTGCAGGTTCTCGTTGTTGCTGTGAGAGATCGCTCTAGAAATCTTTGTGCAGATGTGAGTTACTGCTGTACTGGAGAGTGGGGAAACACAATGAAGGCCACTTTGAGCATGCAGAGCCATGAACTAGCAGCTGCGGAGTAAATTGTTGTCATAGTCATTCCAATGGTGTGCACCAAAATCTATGTCAGTCCAGAAAGGCAAACCCTGCAGCCAAGACCTGAGTTTAGATAACTCTTCACGCCCTCCCAGGAACTTGATATCGTAACTAGTCAGATAAATGACATATGAAAAGAGAAGAACACGTCATATGGAAGCTTGGAATGCCTTTAGGAACCGCTCTGCATGCAACACATCAGGAAACGGTAGACCTTCGGACTCAGCTATGAGGGTCAGCAACCCTGCCATGTCTCTCACAGCCCAAATCAGTTGGAATGTATTGGTGTTCAGGTCGTCGATCTTGGGGACAATATCGTGTGCATACGAATATGTATTGTATGCTGAATGAGATGAGCAGCAGTCAGACATTGTTGGTATCAGAAAAAGACTTACTTAATAAAGCTGTGAGGTAGGTGCTGAACATCCCAATGTATAATGACCCAAATCTAGGCTCGGTGGGAGCCCACAGCAAAAGAAAAACAAGCAGCAAGAAAAATACCACAACACTTCTATGAACAATGGTTTTAATGAAATTGTTAGGATTGAGATCCTGGAGTGATGAAGGATGAGTTTTGTATGATTGCAGGAACAGAATTGGACCGACTCTGTGTTGTCTGATGACTACTGCTTGCAGAATTGACATCTTGTGTTCTAATTCTGGCCTGGCAGTCATGCATCAGCGACGGATGTCTGCACTGAATGTCACCATTTCCGAGCTGTTGTCCTTGATTTCTTGGAGAATGTCGTTGATGATCCCAGGGCAGACACTTTCAAGGTATCCTCTGTATTCGAGGATGTCATAGATGGCGTGTAGTGTGTTCGTTTGGACATGTGACTTGATCATACTTCAAGCATTTCAATTTTCGGGTCAGCAAAGCAAAAGAAGGGAGCTGAAATTCAGCTCACAGCCGGATCAGTTTGCATATATTCCTAGATGTGGAGTCGAAGCATCTGGAAGTACAATTTGAAGAAGGATTCACAGAGTGTAGGTCTTCCCATAAGGAATCAATCCAGTTGGTGCCGTCAATGATATCGTTCTCAATAGGTAGCTGATAGAAGCCTGGCGACTGTGGACAACAGGCAGAAGCATTCTGAGTATCTTGCAGATAAGACGAGCCTCCTGATTTAGCACTATCAAGAGTCATGATACAGAGACAGCAATCAGCTTGAAGAAGGCGAGCCCATATATTAAGCTGTCTTGCTCAGGCGCCCTATTAAACTTTACATATACAAGTCAGATTCTCACGACCGCCATGGAGAAAATTTCCACTTACCAAGGAACCCTTTTTTGAACCATGCTATAGAGGCACCAGACCGTCATAGCAACAACCAAGTCTTCGATGCCCACAGTGAAGGTGCCTATATGTAGTTGTCTTGTATCACCTATAGTTGCAGTGCCAGAGCAGAAGGAAATCCTAATTGCCGTTAATCGACACGACTGAGATAGTGGTCATGGTGGTATTGAAGCAAGAGAATCGCATGTCAGCAAGGACTGGCCCCTAGCCTGGCAAGCCACTTTATAGTTACTCACAGAACTCAGACCTGCATATAGGTGCCTAGCGCAATAACTGTGTCATCCTTTCTGTACTAAGAAACGGAGGATATATTGTTACAGTCCCACTCTTGAATTACAATGTAAATCTATATTCAAGGGATAATTCAGGAAAATGTAGAATCCTCCTGAAGATGGCATCGGCCCTTGTAGTCCGAGCGGACTGGTACCTCTGAGCCTTTCCATCCGAGCTTAGACGAGTGGTAAGGAGCATGCTGCATAATATCCACTGCAAATTGACTCAGATCATACAATCGTCGGCTTATTTCCTCCCACCTGTTCAATGCTCTTATACGGCCCTCATCACTGCAAAAATCATGCAGACCAACAATATATTGCTCGATGACGTTGAGATACCGCATCGTGTGCTCACAGTAGATGCGAAATTCGAATAATAACTGAGGTAGGCTGTCCAGTATATCCACTTGCGTTGACGATGTCCCAAGCCATTTCGATGTGCAAAGCAGCTGCTCGAGCCCACATGGTCCATGGAGCTGATTGAGGAGTGGATCCTTAACTCAGACGATAGCTGTACAGAGAATCGGCAAACAGTTTCTTGCCAACTGCGCATTTAGTTGGATGGAGTGGTACATTTCACCAATCCAGGACATCTCCTCAGGATCCGGAGTTGGTTGGTGTAGAAGGCTCACAAAGAAGCTGACAACATAGGGTACATCTGACCATGCTTTGATGACTGGGTTGAGGAAATCAACAACGGCATCACGGAAAGGCTCGAATATGGCCAGCATTGCTTTCTCTTGAAAAGGAGTACAGATCGTGACTTGAGTTATGAGATAGTTGGCAGAGTGAAAAACCGAGGCCTCCATATCGCGGAGACCATCGAGAGCATTGTGCATAGTAGGCAAATGCTCTGCAGAGGCTGCCTGCACAGACCAATAAGCTTGAGCCACGAAAGAGTGAATATAAACAATACCCCAGCATCCTGCTCACGTTCTGGCTGCCAGGAATAAGTTAATGGTTTTATTAGATGACATTGCGCTTACCTGGAGCATGCTGGTGGTGGTAAAAAATCAAATGTAAATAGTTCAGAAAGGAGGCGTGCTTGCTTACGTTACGATGTCTCAGCAATAGAGAGGTCCATCTGCCTGTCAAGCTTCTACTCGAACAGAAAAAAAGGAGTTAATGATATATTCCAAGCTATATGGTTGGGCAAAGAGAAACGAAGGTAGCAAAAATACAAAGAGGCAAAATTTTCTAGAAGGAATGATAGGGAAGATCGAACCAGTTGCCGAACACCCATTTCTCATGCAGAATCCTCCATTTCAAACTGAGAATCACTGGATATTGTAGCTGAGAGACCATCTCCAAGAGCGGTAGAGACCGGGACAAGCACAACATTACTGACTTCCGTTTGCGTGGGGCGAGGCAACAAAGCCTATTCTGCTGAGATACGGCCATTCCTATCATTACTATGAGAGACCATTCCAAAGGCATTCTGGTAGATACTAAGTAGTCGCTGCAGTACTTGAGAGTCAAGAAATACAAGGAAAGATGCTTTGAAAGGGAGTCGACGGTGCACGGTAAGCAGTATAGTAGGTTCAGGGCACATCGTTGTCAGGTGAGGCAATGACATCAAGTTGCAGTGTGTTGCACAGTCTGAATCTTGTTCCTTCATCATCAGTTATCATCATGTCCGGTGCTCCTTTGAAGACCAACGATACCCTGATGGAAGCTAGTCATTCCAATGGTGCACGGAAAAGTTTTCGTCAGCCCAATTAGGTAACTCCTGCAGCCGGAACCGGATATTAGACAACCCATCGCGTCCTCCCAGGTACTGGATAAGATATTTACTTGAATGAATGACAGAAAGAAACGGGAAAATAACATACCGAAGTTTGGAAAGCCTCTACAAAATGCTCCACATCCCGCAGGGGTGAACATTCAGCCTCGGCTATGTGAGTCAGCAATGCTGCCATGTCTCTCACCACCCAAATGAGTTGGAATGTCTCAATGTTCAAGCGGTCGACATGACAGGCCATGCTCCTCATACACAGACACGCACTCTTGGCTGAGCAAGATAAGCTTCGGTTGGTCAGATTAGAAAAGACATACCCATCATTCCCACCAAGCAACAGAGCAGCAGAGCATAAGCTACAAAGGTTATGATTGCAGAATCAGGATCTATACTCGGGGTCCATATTAAAAATACACCGCCCACACAAAGTGGTATGAGTGATATGACTGAGCTCCAGAGAAGATGGTCGAAGAACCTGAGGAGGTTCCTAGCATTAAGATCCTGAAATAATGAGGAGGGGTAAATTTTGCATGCCTGAAAAACAGCCTTGGACTGACCTTGTGTTGTCTAACAACGACCTTTTGCAACATGCACGTCTTGTCCTCCAACTGTGGACCGGCAACTTTGCATTGACGATGAAGGCTGAGACTGAACGCCATGCTGTCCAAGTTATTGTCCTTGATTTCCTGGAGAATGTCATTTATAAGCCCAGGACAGGTGCTTTGGAGGTAACCTTGGTATTCGAGGATGTCATAAATGGCGTAGAGCATTTTTGTTCGAACATGTGGTCTGATGGATCTTCAAGCAGGTCATGTCAGTCTGACAAACAGGGATGTTTCATTTTTGGCTCACAGGTCAATGAGACAGCTATTGAAGTTATACCATGCAAGATCCCCGCTTAGAACCCTAGATGCGTACGCAATGCTTCTGGCAGCAGGATACGAGGCAGGATCTCTGTGGTGAAGGATTTCCCATAGATGATAAATCCATTTCGTGCCCGCTATGATATCGTTTGGGACAGGTAACTGATAGAAGTCGGCCCAATGGGAATGTTTACCTCCAGCTTTGGAGTGTAAATCGGCAGGGCCATCGGGAGCACTCTGAATATTCTGCAGAAGAGAATCCCTAGACTTGATGGTGTTGAGAGTCATGGTGAAAAATGTCGAATATACGTTGAGACTCGATGCGGGTAATCAACATGAGAAGCCAAGCGCGTATTTTGAGCTATCCCGCTTGGACCCAAGAATCCGTCCTATTGTACTTTCCACATAAAGTTAGATTCTCCCAACTGCCATGGAGAAAATGCATCTCAACTCACCGTGTATCTCTTCTTCAGACAGTGTTATACTCACCCAGGAGGTCACGTCTGAGAATCGAGTCTTCACCTATGCACTACTTAGTACTGAGCTTCTGTGAAAGAAGGAAATCCCAGATGTTACTGGTTGACGTGATTCAAGAGTCGGCAGGGTAGTGATGGCGGTATTGAGGCAAGAGAATCACGTGTCTCCCATCACAAAGTATTTGAATTTTGTATATTTGCTATCTTTCCGATGTCTTTCCGATGATCTATTTTACATCACAAAGTCTTGTTTTTATAACAAGTTACTAAGGTAGATCAGTACTAGTAGTCTACCATTATGCTCCTGAGCTCTATCAGCGAGGTGGCTAATAAATTTAATCTTCTAGTTTCCTTCTAGTTTTCTTGTTTTTTTTCGTGCGTTACAGTCATTGATCCCAATACCGTTCTTTATCTGCAATACAGCTGGACGACACTATTTCGGCAGCACTAGTAAGAGAATTTTTGCACGAATAAATTAACAACCTTGATATGCCTGCTGGGCGTACACCCTTTAAAAATGCATGTAATTTCACATTTTACCATAATATAAGAGGATTACCTGGTAAACACAAGTACGAAACCCAAAGTAAGGACTACATTGTAAGGAAGAAAGCATCAGGGAACTTAGAACCGGAATGTTCTAACACTTAGATCAAAGACCGGATATTCTACCTGGAAGATCAAAAGCCCAGGCTGTGTGACTCACATAGTGTAAGCACCTGGCATCCTGGCGGAGGTATCATCATCATCATCATCATGTTTATTTATACACGACGGTGTCAACTTCAGCGACGTGTCATGTTGTACATCAGCAAAACAGTCACTTCATCTTTGTGGTCTTTCAGTACTTTCTAAAGTCATAAAAGCTTTGAAAGATATGAAATACAATGTCTTTCCACAAGAAGAAAATGTATTTCACAAGACAGGTACCTTGTCTTGTCAAGCAGACCAACTCTTTGAAAGACTGATTGAGGACCTGTAAGGTGCGACATCTTTCATATATTTCAGATCTTATGGCATTGGAATGATAAAAGAGCACAATAAGTATATTAGTCTTTGGGATAAACATAGTACATGTACATAATGTGCATACAGCAAGCATAAACAGATAATCCTAATACAACCAGCCACCAACCCTCGACACCATCGCCTGAGCCTTGTCCCTGGCCCCATCTATCCTGACCCAATGCTTGAGGGAACATACGATGCCTGGAAAAAGTTAGTCAATGTAAATGACCACCGTGTGATCAAGCATACCGTCATCTAAGAGAACCTGCTCTTGAGATCCATACCATTGGGCTAAGCGGTGCCTGACTCATTGAAATGGTAAGCAAAGGATATAAAAGGAAGGGGGAAAACATTACCCCTTGCAAAACTTGATGTGCTGTGCGCTAGTCATTGAGCATCCCTATGAACTGAACGATGTCAGCAACAGAGGATTACTGGCAGTGCAAACAAATTCACTTACCACTGTCAAGTTGCAGGGCAGAGAGAGAGGTGCATGACATTGCTCATATCATGCATCACCTCGAAGTACCCATGTGCACCTGCACCCTTAGCATAGACCTAGGATCTGGTTAGTCCATCACATTAGAACGCCATACAAGTGCACTCACGATGTGCTCTGGAATGTGTTCATGGTCAAAGTGGGCGAGCAGATCGATAGAGGCAAAATCTAGCAGCATATTTTTGGTCAGCTGAGGGAGAGGTAACGACGATCAATATAATGACCTTGCAGTAACAGTGGCCCACTAGGACTTGCCCACAACCACACATATGGCTGGGCTATGGAAGCGCCATTTGAAGCTGCAAAGGTCATCTCGGTGACAGCTGCACGAGAAAGCTACAAGTAAGGAGTGAAGTGAAGCAATGGAGGGATGGTAGTAGGAGGAAGGAGGAAGAAATGAAGAAATGCCAGGCCTGCATCAGCCCGCATTGTGAAGTTCAACATCACGTGGAACTGCGTGATACTGATCTGGCTTCTACGCATGGACCCCGGAGTTTATACCCCAGGCGGACTTCAAAATGACTTAGCAATTTTTGGACTTGCATGCCGATGGTACATAATATTATGGTCCAATGGAGAACAGAATTCTCAGCTGATATATCAGTAAACAGTGTGCAGCATCTTAATCAAGCATTCAGAGCATCATTAGGAGAAATCCAGGTAAGGGAACAATGAAAGAGTCGGCGATGAGAGCAAGATCATAAAGACATGAAAGATCCAGGTTGCCCAAGATCAAGATGTCATATCAAAGATAAAGCTGCCGGAAGTGGTCTAAAAAAAGACAAAGCTGTCAAAGACGAAGTTGCCCTTTTGCTGATGTACAGTACTGACATCTGGACTAGTATATCTATGTACTAATACACCCCAACACACACCCCAGTGACGAGCTCAACATTTCACAGAAGGTAGATCACCGGGATATGTGAGAGGGTAGGGAGTTAGGATGCACCCCAAAGGGTGCCGTTCCAATCACAGAACGCTGGATCTAATACAATCAATCAACCTGGTAGCCTGCGATGAGCTCATATCTGCCAGGCAGAGAGTTCATACCCACCTGGTTGGGTCAGCAAGTATCTTAGTCAGTCGGAAAAGGATTGGAAATCATAGATAAGTAGAGTAGTATAAATACAGGTCATGTAACTAATGGGGAATCAGGTTTCTGACCCCCGGAATGCTACCAGGCAAATAGTACAGGTTTAATTGGTTAAGAGCTTTGAGTCGTTGACTCATCTGGAATAGAATTGTGGTGACTTGGTCACTTTGTGTGTGCAAGAACAGTTAAGAAAGCGAACAGTACAAGCTAGATTCAGAAAGACAAGTCCAGAGAAACAGTTCAGAACAGTCAGAGTGTTTTAAAGTTGCAACCAGGTGCATTGTATCAGTCTTGAAACTGCACCAGGCAGCCAGCATGAGTTCAGAAACTGCACCAGGCAGTCGTTCCGAGATAGTTTGTGTTTGTGTTTCATAGCACACCAAACTTAGAAGTGATTCCACAATATATCTTTGAAACAAATCTATTTTATTGCTACCTGAAACTTATAACTACAGTACAAAGTGTCATAACCTGGTACATCATACCTCCCTTCGAACCGCAATTGACTGGGTATTTTGTGTGGTGTTTAGTGTTAGCACTTAGCATTCATATAGGCACCTGGCACCTTTCAACCTAATCGGAAGAGGATGTTGAATGCAATCCTACAAAAAAGTTCATCCAAGTCAGAGTCTGACTCCTTCTAGCCTGAAATCAAGCTCAAGCTCCAGTCCCTCATCTTTCAAACTGTTCAAGGCAGCCTCATCAAGATCATAGCT
Source organism: Armillaria borealis (assembly GCA_030435635.1). Taxonomy (NCBI): domain Eukaryota; kingdom Fungi; phylum Basidiomycota; class Agaricomycetes; order Agaricales; family Physalacriaceae; genus Armillaria; species Armillaria borealis. Next base: position 665 of record JAUEPT010000433.1, on the reverse strand, counting down.
CCACCCATGCCCCATCACTGATAGTTGGAGCTTTGTGAGATGTGGCACATTGGACAGGCGACGTAGTCGCGAAGCAACCATGTCGACAAATGCGGAATTGAGAAAAACGACGTGAGTGTACCAGAGAGCATTCAGATGAACACCAATTGTTTGCAGAGACAGGACCATGGAATGCTGAAGTGACCTGTCTACCAGACTGACTTCGGCCAATTGCGCCACAAGAGACTGCATAATGGGACCATAATCATCTACCCACTCATTGCACTCAATGACCAATTCCTTCAAGCCAGGCATGATCCGTATGATATTCGCAAAGTTGTCGTTCAAGACCACATCGACAAGGTGTAATCGTTGAAGAGACTCTGTGCACGCAGGCTAGAAATGCAACAGCGTCGAAGACACTGATCACACCCACACCCAACACTACACACACACAAACCCTCAAGTTCGTGGGGGATTCTGATGCGATAGAAGCAGATAAAATTAGCACAACCAAACTCTCAGAATATATGATACGTCGTATAGCGATCGCGCTCATATGGTATCTAGATTTCTCTAAGTCCAAAGGCTTTTAAAACAAGAGGAGCGACAGTTGTCGCTGGGCCTCAAGGCAAAGGTGTAGTAACAATACACACAACGTCAAGAGACGCACACAAAACCCTCAA
>JAUEPT010000432.1:0-21865 GCA_030435635.1 Armillaria borealis | reverse complement strand
CGCGGCTGGCAGGCACGCGTTTTCCCAGTAGATCGGATATAATCGGTGAGCCTAGCGATTATAGTAAGCTGAAGGCTGTGTGTTGGGCTCTTCTATTCATCCATTTATCCCCTACATATAACTAGGACGGTGGACCAGCGGTAGTAGCCGCTCGCTCCTCTCTTCAGTGTAGGAGCTCATCATGTCAGACGCTCGAATCGTAGAATTGTCAGTCTTTCGCCTTACCCTTAGCTGTCAAAGTCAACTCACTCTAGTACTAGGACTGGACCCATGGTGCGCCTTTCTGCAGCGCTAATACCAGTTACTTTGTCATTCATGGCATTCATCTGCAGCTCCTGGGACACTTCTTTAACTGGGGCCTCTGCGGCGCTCTATCTGTGCAAGTGTGTTGGTACCCTGCGTTCACTCTTCAAAACCACGTACCTTAACTGCCGCATCTCATAGTATCTATTTCGCCTTCCCCAAGGACAGACGATGGACAAAATGTTTTGTCCTTTTCATATATTCCATCGAACTCCTTCAAACGTTCTTGCTACCCGTGATGCATTCCGGACTTTTGCTTCTCACTGGGGGGATAAAGCGGATCTTGATAACTTGGGTCTGCTCTGGTTGAGCGTACCCGTCATGGGCTCAATCAGTTGAGTCCACGATTGCATCTCCCGCTGACTGATACTTACCCGATTTTGTCAGTCAGCTGTACCGCTCATTTCTTCTTCGCTTGGCGCATGTATGCGATGAGCGGTAAAGCCTGGATCACCGGTATCATCTTGACGGTAAGGGGATGTGTTTTATGTCGTTGATTTCGATCATTGATGTATTCTTTTAAATAGTTGACCTTGGTCCAAGGTGGTGCAGGCATATGGACAGCAGCACTTGGTCATGAATACGGGCTGTTCTCCGATGTGCAGAAGCGTATAACCAAGGCGATCCTTGTGGGTTGTTATTCATCTCCACAAAAATCAGTGCTTAGTACTTGCAGGTCATGTTAGGAGCAAGCACTCTCTGCGACGTATTCATTGCAGGAAGCATGCTCTACTACTTGAAAAAATCTACATCGGGGTATAACCCATACAGCGCTCCTCTCTACAAGTTCGTGCGGATGGTGGTCCAGTCCGGCGCCCTTTGCGCAACGATTTCTGTCGTATATATCGTGATCTTCTGCGTATATAGAGACAACAACTTCCATATGGCTCCAGCCCTAGCTCTTTCGAAGTTGTATTCTAACTGTCTTTTGGCTGTAAGTCAATATCAACGTTCATCTTCAGAAAACTGAGGCTTCCATAGATCTTGAACTCCCGCACACACTATAGCGCTGGGAACGGCGAGGTCGGATACCCCTCGACCAATCTTGTGCTATCCTCATGGCATGTCAACACGTCAATCGCTTCAAGTTCTCGTCCGATAAGTCGAGCCCGATTTGATCCCACAAGAATTACCAACAGGATAAAAGACGACTCAGAAACGATTGCAACTGTGGTCAGTGAGACTTTGGCTTATAGAACATCTGTGTTGTGCTAAATGCCGGTGTATAGCCCTCAAAGGATAGCTTGGGAGCGGTTGTAATCAAGAAACCCGAATCATCATACGGATCGCGCTTCTCATAGAAGGCTTAGAGGGAAAAGTAGTCCGCAGGTGCAATTAAGGGACAATTGTAGCAAATATAATATGTACTCGAATAGATTCTTTTTTGGTTACCACGCTCAATTCGGAGACACCCGAAAGGTGGACTGTGGCTGTGCAACTGATCCCCTTTTTTCTCCTGCTATCATGCCAAAAGTTCGCAACGCGTCTGAAACGCCTACAACACGCGAACGTACCGTGTCTCTACGCGACAACAAACTTGTCGTGGTCACTGATGGCAAACGGCGCGTCTTACTCACTCGGGCGGCCTTAAAACGTTCCTACGATGTGGGTCATTTTCTTAATATAGCATGTAATTTTCTCAGCCACCTAACAGGAAGCTCTGGAGATAATATCCACTCACTTCCCCGCTATACCGAAAAATCGTGTGGTGATACAGACAGACAGGCTTGAGGGGTTCGAAGGAGAATTCGTCGATGTTCCGAAGGAATCGTGGGCCGAGGTGTTGCCCTTGTTACTGTCTTTGAAGGTGACCTTGGGTGAAGACAATACAGCTCAGATAGCTGCTGCTCCTGGTATGGTCCTGATGACTGAGTACTGCTTCTTGAGACTGACTGTGTGAGTAGTTCCGGATTCAACAAGTACGCCCCTTCGCGTTGTTACTCCACCACCGCTCTCTTCTCCTGTCCATGAAGCTGAAAAGTTTAGCGGAAAGGTAGTCTCCGACGTCTTCCCGTATGACATATCGTTCACTGCCCATTATTCAACGAAAATTGAAAAGATGATACAAGCTATCGCCCCGAAATTCGGAAAATGTCCCACAGTACTCAAGTTTATCTATGGCGATTACCGGATTGACCGGAATAGCACCTTTGGCGACATTGGTTTCCAAGATGGTGACACAATCTTCTGCTTTCCAGAGCAGACCGGGGGAAGCCTGTCATTTATCTCTTCTCGCCTATCGAGCGAGAAGTCTCTGTTCAGCTATCTCTCGTAAATGAGTGGCGTTTTTCTGCCGTTTATCCTGTGGTGCCCGTCAAACCTTCAGCGCTTCTAGGAGGGGAGACTCTTACCTGGCGTGCCATCACGCACAACGATCAGACATTGACAGAGACCACCACAGATCTCCGAGCATCGTATTTGTACTGGGAAGCAGTGTGCGTATCTGCAGTTATGCAATCGAATGCGTCACTTACGAAAGCTCCCATTAGAACTGACCACGTTGAACGGCCTCCTTCTCCCCTACCAGAGACGTCCGAGTCTTCTCTTGCAAGGAACTTCAGTCCAATACGGTGCGACCTCAATGACGATGATTCAGTCGTCCTACCCGTTTCTACTATCACGCCCTACTTGGACAAAACCCTCGCCTCATTAGGTCTTCACATCGAAGCGCGAACCTCCTTCATCACGTACGTCTTTGGACTTCCCACATCATTGGGGAGGAAGTTGACCTCTTCTTCCAGGTATTGGCTTCCCTCTATCCTGAAGCACACTTATATTGCCTTACGATTTGTTCCCCAAAACGAATACGAAACCGCAGCCGTTCTGCATATAGAACCCTCACCAGATGTTGTGACACGCATCTTTATGTTGTTCAAAGGTATCTCCGAGGATCGGTTAGGTGAGTGGTCTGGGGCCATCTCTCGATCTCAGGACAAAGTGGAGTGGTGGAGAGACGTTGTGGGACTCGTTTCCGAGGAACGTCAAAGTGATGAGAAACTGTTCAGAGTGTTGGAATGGGGTGGAATGGAGGTGAAGAGACTGTGAACGATATTTATCAGTATTTTGTTGCATCTACACATGTAAGACCATCCTTCCCCTTATACGGGCAACGGTACACAATCCTTTGGTTTCTGTTTTCAAATAATATAAATCATAGTAGATATCACTACGCCTACATAGCTCCTCTCGTGTTAAACGCCCTTACCATTATGACGAAATAAACCCATAATCCGGCGACGGCCCTACGGTTGGCATCCCTTCAAACCCACTCCAATCCCTATCAGTCCCAAAGGCATTGAGATCGATATTCCAGTTCCTCACATCTGATGCGATCATAGCCTCCACGTTCCCATTACTATGCCCTCCCATAGCCTGAGGGAATATCTCCTCGTGTTGATTGAACAGTGTACCTTTAAGCGCAAGAACGACATTCCCAAACTCTTCACCCAGGTTATGTAGACAGGCAGCAACATTCTCGGCCCGTGTCAGGGCAGCGTTGGCGAGGTCCCAATGGTGGAAGTCCCGCGCCTTTTGAAGGGCGCACCGTAAGCGGCAAAGAAGAAATATTGGGTTCGTGCGGGAATCGACCTGAAGACGGTGTTGTTGGGCTGAAGGGGATGTGGCCGGGGAGTCGAGAGAGGCCGTGGTAGCCAGACTGAGCCGAATTAGGGACGATGTTACTGACGAAAGAATATGGCCGACATCTACGCGTGGAATTTGAACTCCTGCACATTGCAAGCTTGTAGACGACTTACAAACAAGCCAAAACCCATCGAATGCTCTGCCATCTAGTGCAGTAATATACTCCACAGCTTGAGCATACCTTTCCAATGTCTCTGGATCCGGTGTGAATCTGTAGCCCTTTCAGGTCTGGTTGACTATGGCATTCAAAAAAATGCTGCTCACGGACTGCCAAGCCCGATGCTAAGTTCAATTGCTATACGCCTTGCCATGCATCGAAAGCCAAGGAGACAGATCATTAGCGATGCTGTACGATATGACATGAACACCGAGTATTATTGTGGAATTCGAAGATGCAACTCACGGAATCCCGGGGCATCCGCAGCACCCTCTTTTTGCGCGTCACGCGCTTCTTCCAATAACGATTCTACCTCTTTCTCAATGTCGACGACACGTCCTAGCCGTTCATCCTTCGGCGCCATAAGAGTACAGACTTGCGTTTGCAGTCGCGAAACAAGAATTGTTAGCCGGCATAGATGAAGAAAAGAGTTTGCAGAATGGACGTGCGGAGGAACAGAGGGGACGGAACGAATGGGAGTAAATGGCGAGCCTCGCTGCGAAGACGGGTGACCCTGAGGGCTATGCTGGTGCTGCGAACGAGGGGAAGAGACATTCGAGAGATGTCCAGGGGAGCCGCCTAGCACCGGATGTGAAGGTTTCAGTTGTTGGGTGGCAGAAAGAATAGTAGCGATGGACGGTAATGGGACAGTATGATTGTTCGTCTGGACATGAGAGGGACGAGAATTGAGGAATGATGCCCTAAAACACATGAGAAGATCTGTTTAGTCGATACGTGATAGTACATACCAGGAATCATGAACTCGTAATGCCCACCACAATACACGTCGAAAATCCTTCTCCCAGGACGGTATACCCCAATTAGTTGGGTCTATATGAAGCCCCAAAAGCTGCGCTTGTGCAAGAGCCTGGTAATGTTTTAGTATAACACGACAAGCTGAGAAGGCCCGTCCACTCACCCGAGCCAGAATCAGATAGTCATCCTCCGCACTCCTCAAGGGGCGCGCCGATATGTCCAGGAGAGCGTCGGAGATACTCGATAAACTGCTCCTTGGAAGTCCTAAAGCCCGATGTTACCTTGGAGATTTCAAATCCGAAAAAGCCGACGTACCGGTTGCCTCCTGTCCCTCGGTCAGCACCCGAACCGTTTTGACCGATGGCCTGTACATCCCCCTGGGTGCATGGTTGAGCGCATCCGTGTAGATTTTAGCGAGAATAGGCAAAGGGTATGGATAATCAGGTGAGTATGGCGAGGAAGACGACTGGGCGCTGGCTAGAATATGTTTGGGTGGGGGTAGAATTGGAAACGCGGCATTACTAGCTGACAGATACAGGTCGAGAAGGGCCGTCTGGCTCGGCGGAGGATGCAGTAGAGACAGGGCAGACTTGACATTGTCGAGGTAGGAGTCTGGAGGGCGTACTCGTTGCTCTGTTATAGCGTATAGCCATCATTAGAAAAGAAAACGAAGGAGAACGACGCACTGTCTGACTTTCTGCTGAATATAGCATATTGGGGATTCCTTCCATCGAGTGAAATCTGTCGCGTCTGTTCAATCCTCTCGCCTAGTCCAAGATCAGCTCAATCGCCAAGGAGACAAATCGACGCTTACCACCAGCCTTGCGCGCCCCGACAGGTAAAAGATCGTCCGTCAACACTGCTGTGATAATATGGTACCCGCGAGTCTCTTCTAGCGCGACTGCATCGGAGTCATTGATCTGTTGCGTGCTCGGTCCAGGATCGACATTGACATGGCTGGTAGCATTTGTACGCGAACGTTTTGATGGAGCCGAGTTGACGGTGTCAATGGTGAGTTCCTGAGGCGACAGCGACCGTTTGCTGGGCTTTTTCCGTTCTCGAGGTAGCTCGTCGAAGGTGCATTTCTTGCGGGTGTGCCTAGTTTGACCCCATCAGCGAACAGAACGCCACAGCCTATTTGTCGGCAACTCACTGGCACTCGACACACGGTGTTCCCACCTCTGTTATCGCACATCTCGTCTTTGCTCGCCGCTAACATTGTTCGAATTCTATCGGTCATCAAATACTTTCTGCACAGCTGATAACTCACGCAGCCATCGCATGGTCGATTTTTCCTGGATCTGAATGGTCTTGCAAGGGTTACCGGTGGCGGATCATCGTCGTTCGAGTTCTGGTTCGTCTCTTTGGGAGGAATATTTGTAGTGCCTGACTCAGAGGCCGCGGTCATAGTGAAGGGCAGAAGATGTCGATCGGAAAATCCTTTACCTTATCAGTTACCACGTGCATTCATCTCGGCCCGGAATAGGTGTTTCTAATACGCAAAACTCAACTGGCTGCATGCATACTCTGTACAAGACACGTACATATGTAGTAGTATCTTCACTATATGCAGCAGACTTACTCAGGTCGCCACTCTGATAACCACTGATTTCGAGGGCCGCTGTAGCGAAAATCAGGGATGGGAAAATTGATATATAGCATAGAAACTTACGGGAGCGTACTTGATCCCCGCTGAAGGAACTTGCCTGACCCTGGTGGCGCTAGTACTTCGTTACTCTCGCCGTCATAGACAATCTTTCCTCGCAGAATCGTGTATCGAGGCCAGTCCTCTAAGACCACGCCCTCGTAAGGTGTATAGTCACAGGCGTGGTGCAACTGTTGTTGGTGAGAATATTGAACGGGGAAAGGGAGGACAGGTACGACAAACCTTCGAGTTCTCGATCATATAAGGCGTGCGGCTTTTATCTGAGCGCCAGATGATAAGATCGGCATCACTACCGGGCTGTATGGTCCCCTCTGTCAAGAAGCACAAGGTGAATACAACGGCGATATGGGGCTGCTAAGAAAAGCATACTTTGAGGGTACATCCCATCTAGACACGTTTAGCATGATAAGACCTCAATAAGAGCGGATAACATACACAATTTGGCTGCGTTGGTGGAATTTAATTCTACAAATTTCTGAGGGGTAATGCGACCCTTTAGTACGCCCTCACTCCAAAGTAAAGGTGTCCGGGTTTCGACGCCAGGAAGCCCGTTTGGTATCGTCTTAAAGTTTCCACGGGGGTTGTTCGTGGGATTCTCAATGAGACCGAGCTGCGTGTTCGCAAGAAAAGAAATGAGCGATAAAGGAATGAGCGATAAGGAATCACACACTTGTTTACCACGTTCATCATTATAGCACGTAGGCGCATGATCCGAAGAGATCACTGTAAATGTGCTATTCGCGAGACCCTCCCAGATTCTCTCCTTATCCTTAGGGTCATCCCTGAGCGGCGGCGAACAAACACATTTTGCACCTTCAAATCCGTCCTTCCGCATTTGCGAGCCGTCGAGTAGTGCATAATGAGGACACGTCTCTGCATAGATAGGGAGAAGTCGTGTTTGAGCTTTTCGAATGATGTTAATGGCCTCTGGAGCAGAGACATGGACGATAAGCATGGGTGTGTCCATAAGCTCTGCAAGTGCCAAGGCACGATTCGTGGCCTCAGATTCAACGATAGGAGGCCTCGAGGTGCCATGATGCCATGGTTCAGTCATCCCTCGCGCTTGCAGACTCTTCGTCATCCAGTCGATACTATAGGAGGGTTAGTCAGAACACTTTGAGAAGCAACATAGAAAACATACACATCCGCGTTCTCACAATGGACCATAGTAGTTACCTTGTACTTTCGCGCCGCGAATAATACATTGAGGATTTCGCCATCGTTGAGCTTCAAGTCGGCATACGTCATGTATATCTGACACGCATTTCAGTAAAATTCCAAGCTAACGTCAATTGAGTCTAACGCACCTTCATTGATGTGATCCCTTCTTTAACAAGCTTTGGGAGTTCGGTGTGCATTTGGTGCTCATTGGGGTCTGTGACGATGAGATGGAAGCCGTAATCACAGACAGCAAAGTCATCAGACTTAGTGTGATAGTCAGTGACGGCGTTTGCAAGCGAAGTTCCCCGACCCTGGACAGCAAAGGCCAGAATCGTGGTCGTCCCGCCTTGTGAGAAAAAAATGAGCAACGTTTCCTAAGCATCTGGAGATATGATGACTTACCAGCCAAAGCACTCCTAGTCGCGCTCGTCCAATCATCCGCGGAGCGAGCCCCAAGGCCTTTCGCGGAAGACTGAGCAACATGGACGTGACTATCAACACCTCCAGGAGTGATATATCCTCCCTCGGCATCTATTTCCTGGCACCCTTCCAGTGAGGGCAAACCGGCTGCGAGGAACCTAATTTTCCCATCCTTGATACCGATATCGCAAGCTACTTGGTCAGAGGCGGTGACCACGATACCGTTACGAATAATCAAGTCAAGGTCGAAGGACATGGTGGGATGTGCAGACGCAATCTTGTAGAGACCGGCGGTGTGAATGCATAGTTATGAATAGTTTTACGTTCCGAGGATCCAACTTGCAAAGTTTCGCTGCCTCGGCCAATCCACGTGATGGCGTAAGAATAGGAGCAGGAATCGCCGCCGGCCAAAGCGCTCTGCTCTTGCCATCCAGCCCTTTGCGCTGCAACCGTCCGAGTGGAAAGAGGAAGATCACGGAATGCGGTTTCCTCGCTTCAGTTTATACTCCTTGGCCGAATCGATACAGCGTTGAATCGAAAATGGCGTGACCTTGCGCCAGTCACGACATTTTCGACATTTTTTTCGGAAACTAAGAAAGACTCTCGCGTATCATACGTATGGAGCGGTGGATGTTCTGGCTAGCCTGGAGGCTGGCCAAGTTGCATATGTCGATAAGGACGACGGAACTCGGGATCAAGGAGGTCAGATATGGGTCGGAGAGATTGCTTCGTGCCGGCCGAGTTGTATCCCCTCTCAGTAGCGCAGCGCATTCGCTAGCAGCCAATATCGGTGAGCTTGCTATTCAACTCGGCTGGCGAAAAGGGACTGACGAGATAGCAGCGAGAGTGCAGGAATGAGGTGCAATTTGCAATGATTGCACTGTGACGCATACAGTGAGCCGCTGTTATTTGCTGTCGGGCTGCATATACACAAACTACTACATCCTCCAGACCGCAAGAAGGCCTTCTCCAGTGGGGCGAACTATGTTCAACGACGCACTGCCTGGTGTAGCTTCCATCACGTTGGGACCATTCTTGACTCGTTACTTTCATCTTGTCGTTCGACGGCATGTTATCCATCAACCGCCGTTCCTGGACTCAGTCTTGGAGATCACTAACAGCGGGGTTTTCCGGGACTTGCCCAACGTCCATACTTTTGCTTCTGCATCCTCAAGTACGCCGAATCCATCATCGTCAGGAAACTTGTTATCTATCAAGAAATCAGTTTCATAGAAGGGGAAAGGTGTCCAAGGAGGACGAAATATGTAAGCCTTGTAAGGTTCTATTGGTCTATGCGTGATGCTCATTATAAGTCGGTATCTAGATGGACACTGCGAGATCCCAATATGACCTGAGTCGATAAAGGTGTCATGAGTTGCGCCGTCATCTCCACGATGTTGTACGCTGACTCTGGTAGTCGTAGTGGTATATGTGTAACCTGATATGGCTTATTGTCGTTGAAACAATGAACTCGTCTAGGAATCCTGTCCTCGTCTTCTCCCAATCGCGATCTCTTCGAAGTGCCTGGCCACTCTTCTGTTTAACCCGCCAATTATAACGACAAGGTTGGTATGTGTTATTTCATAAAGCAATACCCTGTTGCTGTCTCGTGCATTCGTAATTCGGACAAAATCGTGCTTCGGGGGGCGTTGCCTCTGTTGTTGATTCATACACCAGTGTTGGTTGTTATGATGCTGCTATACTGAGGTCGCCGAATACTTACACGTCATGGAGTTCAAGGGAAGTTTGTCTGATTCAATGATATCATAGAACTCAAGATTCCTGATGGCAGTGACCATCTTTTTCCATCTCGAAGGACTTTTGGTTCTCTTTATATAATGGGAGGTTTGGTATGCTACTTCATAAACCACTACCCAATCGCTCTTGCTTTTCCCTATGACGACTCAGACAGATATTCCGTCATATCTTACCGACACCGACAAGGCCTTGATATTTCAACTTCTTGACGCTGAGTTGAACTCAAGGATCCTATTCGCACTATTGTATGGTAAGCAGCATCATTTTGTGTCTTCATATGTAGGTGCTGATTAATGATGGGCCTAGTCACGTACACAGGCATTCTTGCTGTCACCTTGTGGAACATCTGTGAGCCAGAAACACCTCTATGGCGTCGAAGCTGAAGTTAAATGGCACAGTCATCAATAAATGTTGGCAGATCCGACGAACCCCCGTTGTAGTTGTCATTCTCCTCCATGCCCTGATTACTATCGACTTTGCTGCCGAATGGTCATTTGTGCACTCTGTGTTCATCGAAAATGGCCAAAACTTTTGGACTGTATATTGGACGTCTGTCAATGGGGGCCTATCAATGTATCTGGCGGCAAGTATCGCGTCCTCCATGAGTACCATCATCACAGACTTATATATGGTGCGTGCGACTTGATGGAAATTATCCACATCAGTTCATCATCGTTCCGACTCTAGATCTGGTGCTGCTGGATGGTTTGGGGACGGCGCGGGCCTGTTGTTCTGTTTCCAATACCTTCCCTAATTTCTGCAACTGGTAAAGTGGCCAATCTCTTCGACTCTCTCGGTGTATCCAACCTTCTGTGTAGTGTTGAAAATCATTGGAATATATGACACCTTCACACATATACCCAAAGCAATATTCGCGACACTCTACGCAGCCTTCCTCCTGGCAACGACATTATGGTGTACCCTCCTCATCATTTACCGCATTTTGAATGTTACCAGGGTCAAGCGCGGAGAAAGCGGTCGAATGAGAGTTTATCAACGTTTCATTGAAGTGCTGGTGGAATCCTCGGCTCTCTATTCAATATCTCTGATTGTATTTTTGGCTTTCACTATTCGTGACGATTTTGGAGTGTATTACCTTGATGTCATAGCTGGTATTGCAAAGGTGTGTTCATAACCCCAGACTCCTTTGTCGTTGATTAAATAAATTATGTAGGGAGTTGCACCCACACTCCTTATTGGTCGAGCAGCGGCAGGACACACACGCCCCAAAGACGAGTGCGATGAAAGGACCGTATCGTCACTTCATTTCCAGGCACCTTCGGAAGTTCGCACGACAAGCTTCCAAGAATCCACCATAGAAGACGCAGTCCTTGAAACTGACATTGAAGCTCAACAGCAACTGCCGGATGAGCTTGTGGTAGTCGTTGAAAGGACACAGTAGTGTTCAAGATGAACGACTGAGATTTTCGATTAAAATTTCACCTTTATTTTTCGTTATATTATCTGCTTTGATTATCGAACTGTACGTCAACTGTAGAGTATCTAAACCTGTAATGTTTCCTTCCTTTCAAGTCTTTACGCTATGTATACATTGTATAGTATTCAGGAAAACCGACGCAGCACATTGTCACAATCACTGACGAGTCATCGAGGCTCACCCGAATAGGATATGAATAGACCGAAGTAATCTAGCTACATAGGTACCAGGGCCTATAAAACAGAACCAGTAGCTAGCATTTCCCGATGCATCCAAGCGTAGCTATCAATGTGTAGTTTTATCACTGTGGCGGGCCCTAATTAAGAGGTGTTAGCGTCTTTCACGGCGGCATTTGCTAGGATAATAGACAGAAACATGACGATGTGAACCATAGAGAAAAGTAGCGTCCCTAACAAAGTGTCGCGTAGTCCCCGCTGGCCAGCATCAAAAGGTATTCAGACTCGGATGCGCTCTGCAGAGTAGCCAACTGCATCCGGACAGAACTCGCGAATGCCCTCCATGGAGATACTACTGCTCCAACGAACAAGCTCCTCCGAAACCACGGATCTCGGCAGTAACAGGAGACGATAACATGGTACCATGGCCTGTTCGCATTGAGCGGGGGGTTGTCCCACGGGGAATCACACCCAAAGTGAGGTCATGGTGCTCCAAAATTCGGAAAGCCATGTATGGAGTAAGGAGATGGAAGATAGGGTTGCCTCCACCATGCAAATTGACGCCTCTGACAGTCTGACCTTAGAGCAGTGTTGACGCACAGAGAATGGTTTGACAATGGCGCGGTTGGCTAAGCGCGCAATGCAGCGTTGGGACAAATGTTGTCGAAAATGAGAGGGTAATCTCTCAAGCGCACAAGGTTGGCTTGTGCGGCTCTTTTGCTGGGCATAGGCCAAAACTTGGCAAGAATCGGCGTGGGTTGCTGTGGGTGTCGGTGGTTGAGGAGATATTGAGAATATGGCCTGTGTAGCTGTAGGATGGACAGCTAGAGCATGTGTCAGCACGTAGCTCGGAGTCATCGCCTTTCAGTGTGCTTAGAGATAACTGAAGAGTTTACAGTTAGCGTGGACGGCAACCTGAAATTTTTTGGAAGTCATGTAGACGCGTCCTGGGCGATGAGGATGTGAATGATCGCCATTGTCTCCGAGCCTTGACAACTCGGTATGTCGCAGGGGATGTAGTTTGTTGCTGGGGCGTGTCTTTTGGATGTTCTGAATGTTTTGAGCCTTTGAACGGTGTTAACTGGAGGTTGGTCCAACTCTGTTCATTTTTGCCCAGATGAAGTGATGGTTCGTGGGAGCGAATATATGGCGCTGTTTGCAAACGAGAAGAGTCGGGGGCGAAGGCAAGTTCCGAACCGAGTTATTCTTGTTTGCTTAGTCAGCGCCTTACATTGCCCACGAAGCTTGAGCTCAACGTCCATGCATATTTCTACGTTTGCTTCTTCAATTTCAATTACACCGATACATTCTCATCTGGCAATTTTAGCGCTATGGACCTTTCTAGTTAACTATGTCAGCAATCGTCAGGCGACAAAATCAGTGCCCAAGAGGCAAACCGTTAAGTGAATCATCTTTTAAAGCCACTTGAGGTCCTCAAGCTCACCCTGTCTCTAGCAGCGTCGTTGATAATATTCTGAACATAGAACTAAGACAGAAAGTGCGCGTGTATTAAAGTTAAACTGCTGCAGCTCTGTATACACGTGGGGCAACACAATATAGTTCGCATTCGACTCTGGAAGCAGAGACGGGCATCCATGTCCGAACGAACGATAACGAGGAACTGGGTTTGATTATAACGGCACTATACTAGATCGATGCCGGACGTACGGCAGATCTTTCAGCTTCAGAATCGGCGCGTAAAGGAGCCCAAGGAGGGCGAGATATGTAGGTCTTGTAAGTTCATCATCTTCTGGTCCCTGCGGGATTTCGATATCGGTAACGGTGTCATGAGTCGCACTCTCCATGATGTTGTAGGTGGTCATCGCGGCATGTGGTCACCGGAATAATGAATCCATCTGTGAACCTATTCGCTCCATCGCTTGTTGGGCAGGCATCTCCCCTTGATCGTGATCCTGACCAGTCTGTTCGAGGCGCCCGGTATCTTCTGTGTAACTTGACTTGGCAGCTTCTCGCCAATGGTGTCGTGTCATGTCAGCACTGGCCTCTGAATCGATGTTGGTGTCTGCTTCTATGGCTCCGGCAGTCTATTCTCTCAGCATTGGGCCTCGTTGCCATGTGTTTGCCTATTCTAGTCTCCGAGTAACGATTAATGAAGAACTATCGACGCGAACAAAGATGGGTGGGATCCGAGACATTGTGCAACGCCCTGCCTTCAAAGATTTCAGTGCTAGAAAGGCAAACAGTGTCTGGAAGAACTCGGGACTCAAGTTCACCATGGGGTATGTGCTGTATTCCTTTCCCTCACTTTTCTGATAGATGCACTAGTTCCAAGGCCAACTTTCTCCCTCACATATGGCCTTACTGTGCGATATATTATCTCCGTATAACCTGCAACAGTTGATGCCCTTGCCAAAATATTTCCCGGACTCAAATAATAGGATCTGTCGGTGTAACGATTGTAGCTGGTGCCGATATTTTCCTATCTTTTCCATGTCAATTTTGCAACAAGATCTGTGAATCAGGGCTCACGCCATGATAGAACAAGCTCAGGTTGGCCGGTGCGCTGAGATCTCACCAGGATGGTTATCTTGATTCTCTCCCGGTCACGATTTCCCTAGTTGAACAGGCCACATCTCCCTGAGGTACACGCGATTTGTATAGTCACTTTCCCTACGATATAGGGCTTTCTCCGGCAATACCGCACCTCGAGTCGTGCCTCTGTTGCGAGTTGTGTTGAAACTGTCAATGTACACGACGACTTATTAAATCGTCGAACTCAGTCGGTACGCTTGGGTCTCCGTTCCGACTTGATACCGATGATCATCTTCGCAGCAGCCAATAAGCGTCCTCAGGACTGTTTATAACAAGAGGGTTGGTATATGTTGTTCGCATAAACTACTACCCCGTTGCTCTTGCTCCCCCCATGGCGACTCAGGCAGATATTCCGCTAGATCTTACCGGCGATGACAGCGCTTACATATTCCAATTTCTGGACACTCAACTGAATTGTGGAATGCTCTATGCGCTGTTACACGGTAGACAGCAACGTTCTGTGTCTTGATATGTAAGGGCTGACCGATGACAGGCATATACACAGGTATTCTTGCTGTCACGTTGTGGAATATCTGTGAGCCAGGAATACCTCCACTATGTCATACAAACTGAAGTGAATGGCACAGTCATCATTAAATGTTGGCCGATCCGACGAGCCTTGGTCGTCGTCGTTATTCTCCTCTATGTTCTGATTACCGTCAGTTTTGCTGTGGGTTGGTCAGCTATGCACTCTGCGTTCATCGGAAACGGGCTCAGTTTTCGGACCGTATATCAGAAGCTTATTGGTATGCGAGCATTCTATTGGGAGACGGGTATCACAGCCGCCGTCAGTACCAGTTTCACAGACTTGTATATGGTAAGCGCGACTCCGCTGAGAACTCTCTATATCAGTTCACTGATATATTGACTCCAGATTTGGTGTTGTTGGATGGTTTGGGGACGGCGCTGGCTCATCATTCTGCTTCCGATATTATCCCTGGTTTCCGCGATGGGTAAGATGGATGATCTCGTCTACCCTTTTCATATACTTCACCTGTTATGTAGTATCGAAAATCATCGTGATACATCATGAATACGTCAATGGGTCCACCGACGTTTTCCCTGTGCTCTATGTATCCTTCATTCTGGCGACGACATTATGGTGCACGTCGCTCATCATTTACCGCATCCTGACTGTTACTAGGGCTAGACACGGAGCAGAAGAACGATCGAGCGAATTTTACAGCTTCGTTGAAGTGCTGGTGGAATCCTCAGCTCTCTATTCAGTATCTCTAATCCTATTTTTGGCTTTCGCTATTCGTGATGATTTGAGAATGCATTACTTCGATATCGTAGCCGGTATTGTCAAGGTGCGTCAATGACCTTCTACTCCGTTATCATTCACCAAACAATTTGTGTAGGGAGTTGCACCCACGCTCCTTATTGGTCGGGCAGCGGCAGGGCATACGCGTCCAAAAGACGACTGCGAAGAAAGTGCAGTATCGACACTTCGTTTCCAGATGCCTTCAGAACTTTGTACGACGAACTTTCAAGAATCCGCCGTGCAGAGCGCAGTCCTTGAAATGCCAGACATTGAGGCTCAATCGGGGAGGCTAGTGGTATTCCTTGAGAAGACCCAATCGTCCGGATGAGTAAGGCTGACATTTTGGACTAAATTTGAACTCGTATTCTGTTACGGTATCTTCTTTGATATTGTGCTTGGTCCTTTATTCTTTCCATCGATTCTTTGGTATCTAAACCTCCGCAATTTCTTCTTCCCTTCGGCTCTTTATGATATGTATGGTACCCCAGTACATCGTCACAACCACCAGCGAGGACATAGAACCTCATCTTGGGCTCATCCGAAGGTAACGCATTGGCCAAGGGGTATAGGAAAGGGCGAGTGTTCTTGTTACATGAGACTCTGTCTTGATCTCTACGTTCGCATAAATTACCAAAGTGAGGTAAAACAGTAGCACTGCATATACAATACCAAGTAGAGTTGTCGTGACAACTTGAAAGGAAAGTCGCATGGCGCGGCGGCCTCGGCGGATGTCTCGGTATCCGTCAGTCAGGTCATCGAGCAAGCATCTGTGATTCTGACCGGTCTTTTCGAGCTACCCGGGTGGTCATTCTGCTGCGGAACCAGATTTAACCGCTTCCGACAATGGAGGTACGAGGTACGCAATTGACTGCAGGTACAAGTTGTCGCCGTGGCCCCTATTTTGCACCTGGATGTCATCCACGATTTATGCACAATCCATCGAAGGTCTCTCTGAGCAATCTGCGGCTTCGCAGGATACGCTCAGAGGCCATTCGAGGGAGGTGGAGTCAAGAAACGGAACCCCAAGATATCGATGATGGTGGGAGGAAGACGAGAGTCAGTAATAATTGTAATAATTATTGTCATACATATTGATTCAAAGGATCAACATGATCATACCCGCCGTGTCCACGACACGAAGGGGTGGACTCGCCGTCATAGCTCCAGACCGTCGATGAAAGCCAAAAGCTCAGCCTGTGGGATGTCCACAGCCTCCGGTAGCACATTGTTGTAGCCGCGAGAAAAGGGAGAGTCGTATTTAGTGGCGATCTGTGGGATACAAAGAAGCAGCTGAATGCCGCTGGAAGGACCAGTATATTCTTTAGGTGCAGGCAAGAAGTCTTGAATAAGAAGCTCTGCGTCGGGAGCGAGCTGAATTCCAGTGGCGCTAGAATACGCTGAAGGGGAAGGAGTTGTAGATATCGTTGTTGTAGGAGGAAGCTAGAGATGTCCTGACGCTGAGAGACCAAACATGGCGCGGCGGCCTCGGTGAATAATTCGGTAAGGATCCGTCGGCAAGATACATAGTAATATGCCGTTTAAGCAATCGCTGAACATTATGGAAAATAAGGCTCGACTTCAAGTTGAGCTTGGAGATGATACGCAGCGGTTAAAAACTCGAAGTCTCCTTGCTACGCCTCGGCTAAGCCATGCAGAAATAGGGGCCATTTCCGGCAATATCGCCGCCGGCTAGCGGTACACACAAAGTTTCCCTCAAAGAACCATGGAAGAGCCGACCCGCAGATATCCTCCTTCCTATCTATACAATGCCTCGACTCCTGCGTGTTGTAGCAGCTCAAGTCGGTAGAATCGACCGCGGGACGCCCAGAGCCCAAGTCGTCGCTCGCTTGATTGCCCTTTTGGAAGAAGCGGCAGCGAAATCCGTCAAACTAGTCGTGTTCCCAGAAACCACCTTCACTACGTTCTTCCCTCGATACCTCATTACTGATGAGAAGGAACTTGATTCCTACTTTGAGGTCGAGGATGCCGAAACCGGGATCGTCAACTCGGCTAACGTCAAGCCCTTCTTCGATAAAGCAGCGGAACTGGGGGTTGACGTCGTCATCGGATATGGAGAAAAGGCTCCCGAGGGCACGTCATACAACACCGCTAGCTACGTCTCTGGCGGTAGGGTTATATCCAAGTACCGCAAGGTTCATCTGCCAGGAAGTTTTGGTCAGTAAACTTTACCGGCCATGATTTGGAGAACTCACTGTGTCTTCCAACTAGATCCCTTCAATGATCACCCTGACACAACCAATCAGCTCGAGAAGAGATACTTCAAGCCGGGGAACCTCGGATTCCAAGCTTTCCGGGCCCCCGCTCTTCACCATGAAACGAGCCCAATCATTGGGATGCTGATATGCAACGACCGAAGATGGGCGGAAGGCTGGCGATGCTATGGCCTGCAAGGCGTGGAGATAATGTGTATCGGATATGTGAGTCCCAGGACGTGCTTATCCGTTCCTGCATCCTCATTCCTCTTCATAGAATACGGTCGCGTGGGCCCCAGAACTGTGGGGTGCTGATCCTAACATGGACCGCAATGATGCTCGGGAAGACGCTCTAGTTCGTCTTCAGTTTCTCCGTTCCGTCCTAGTTCCTCTGACACTAAGAACAGTTCCACCACAAACTCGTCTGCCAAAGCAACGCATACATGAACGCTAGTATGTCTTCCTTTGCTTCATTTGAAGATACCATTGTTCATTGCTGCAGCGTTCTGTATCACTGCTGCGAGATGTGGCTTGGACGACGGCAAATTTGAGCTGATAACTGGTAGCATGATTGTGGATCCCGAAGGCTATATTGTCGCTGAAAACAAAACGGATACCGATGAGCTAATTATAGCTGACATAGACTTGGATGCCTGCCAGTGCGTAATACGTCTGTCTCTACTGCTGAAGGTAAGCTTACAGCCCTTGTCATAGACAAGGTAAAAACCGCACATTTGCGTTCGCAAAGCATCGAAGACCCGAGCATTATGGAGTTATTGTCGAAAGAGCAGGAGTTGTTGAACCGCCAGAGGTCGTCTGAGTGTTAAGGAATAATAATGCAAGAGTGCGGCTGCAGTAAACGTAGATGTGTTTATTGAAGCCTGAAAGTTGGATAAACAGCAACGTACCTATTTCCTTCTGTACATCTTCTTCGTGTTGTTATGAATGTATAATTTCTGGAGCTTCGATGAGTCAAGAATAAAGGGATAGAGGGTCTTGTGGGGAAACTGTTCAAGCTGTGTTCGACGATGGTGTCGGAAGAAAATGACGTGGATTTGTCACATGACTCTGTGACACAACGCGACTGTGACAACACACGGTGATTTAGTATGACGCGCCGTCATTGCGCCAACGCCTTGGGCGATGGCGAACGGCCCTTGAGATTTTCCAATTGATGTCAATTTACTACGCGTGGATCGACTGCAAATCTTCTTCGATGATGCCTGT
Organism: Armillaria borealis; assembly: GCA_030435635.1. Classification (NCBI taxonomy): domain Eukaryota; kingdom Fungi; phylum Basidiomycota; class Agaricomycetes; order Agaricales; family Physalacriaceae; genus Armillaria; species Armillaria borealis. Next base: position 3,131 of record JAUEPT010000432.1, on the reverse strand, counting down.
GGAGCAAAATAGGTACCGAAAAACGGTATACCCCAGAAAACCCTAGGGACAAGTGGGGAGTCCCCCAACCTCAAGATTCTGGCCCTGAATTACTCAATGGATCGATGTTTGCGGCTTTAGGTCTTTTTGAGCAGTCTCGGTGTTCGATTCTTAAGGCGCTGAACAGCGAACAAAGAAAACGGAACCGAGACTATCATTATAAATTCATTGAAGCCTCCGAACTTTTGTGATGGTACAGTATACATTGACGAAGCGTCAGTAAAAATTTCACAATAAGAATGCTCCATTTGTCTCTTGCAAAAGAAGTTTATACTCAGGTTGGAACTTTGGAGGTCGTCAGTTGCAGAAGAAAGTTTAACGAGCTAGAAAACATACGTTCACATAGGTGCTCTCCCACCACTGGGTAGTCTTGGCAGTGAATTCGGCGTCCTCGTTCGAAATGATGGTCTTTTTGAGTCCGTTGGCAGCGGCAGCCTCAGTCATGAGCTGGACTTTGCATTGACGGTCGAGGGCGGCGAACAAGTAGACAGCTTCGTCGACGGTGTTTCCAACTGAGAAAAGATCAATAAGATACACAGCCGACAGTAGTGGTAGAATGAGCTCAACGAGTCAAGAGTCCGTGATTCTGTAAGATGCAAGTCTTAAACTTGGGACCCAAAGCTTTGGCAATATTTTCGCCCTCCTCCTGGGCGAGAACGATGCCGCCAAAGTTCCCATACACGCAGTGGTTATCGTAAAACAAGCACGAGTCCTGAGTCAGGATTTCGATAGGGCGTCCGAATGCAGACCAGGCTTTGGCGCTGACGGAGTGGCAGTGAGCAGCCGCTTTAATGTCGGGGCGAGCCTTGTGGATAGCACTGTCTGTAGATGCCAGCACATTCAGTCAAGCCAGAGTGGGTACCTTTGGTTCACTTACGAATGTAGAATCCAGCCGTGTTGATGGGCAGCTGAGCGCCATGCTTGGTAACATAACCGTCAGGACTGACAAGACACAGCATTGATTTCTAGGAAGAGTGCGGCGTGAGAAGGTCCGAGTTTGTCTACAAAGTACTCACGGTCATGGTCGAGAAGTGTTCTGCAAAGGGGTTCATCCTTCTCACATTGTAAGCCATTGGATTAATCAACGTGGGGGATGACTAACCAGTAATGGTCAGGAAGGACTGGGTCACGGACGGTTATGTGACCAGAAAGTCCTTCAGCATAACCCATCTTCCCCCAGTAACGGAAGGCAGCAGCCATATGCTCCTGAATAGATGTTATTCCACCATAGGCTTGTAAGATTGGCTGGTTCTCTTACCTTGATCCATTCGCGTTCTTCATAGGGATTGTCAAACGTTGGGACAGCCCCCAGCTCAATCGTTCCTAACAGCTATTCAGAGACAGAAATGGCGAAGATACACTGACTGAAGCTTACCTTGTTTGTTTCCACGCCAGGTCCGTCGCAAAGGGTTTTCTGCGAGGCCCTCTAGTGACTGGTGGAACACGCCGTGGGAAGTGCCGTTGGTAGTACTAGTTGCTGTGGGAGACATGGTTCCTGGACAAGGTGGGAGCTAAGTCTCATCGTTTTAAGACTTGGTGTAATATTTCACGGCCGAATGTGGGGAAAGAAGCCATTTTGGCCGCGGCGAAAGGATTAAAGCCAATGAAATAGGAGCGATAACTAGATCAGATTCAAGATCTCTGTAAAGCGTCGTTCCAAAAGAGGAAATGGATTTTCACAGCGTAACCCCATTTGCCGCGGCGTAAAACACCCGCCCTTGCATCGACAACGATGGACTTGAAAAAAGGACCTGCGCGACCAGTTTTCTTCAGCATCTTGCCCTTCTTCCGCCGCCATGCAGTTCAGTCAGTTCCTCGATAAAATTCGCATCCAGGCTGAGGAGGTCGACTTTCACGACGCGGACGACGCGGAGGTCATCAAGTGTCAGCCAGACCTTCTCCCAGTACCTCCTTTGCCTGAAGGACCGAGGAAATGGGGCGCGGTTCATTTGGCAGGATACTGGATTGCTGAGGCATTTGGTGCGTGCTACTGATTTTTGGTAGAGAGATTTTCCTGACTGGAATTGCAGGTATAAGGTCTTGTGCACAATTACTTTCTTCTCCAAAATCATTCTCATTATCCGTAGTCAGTATCAGGTAGCTTCGACGGCGGTCGCCAGCGGTCTATCGCCAGGCTCAACGATTGGCGCGGTCTTTCTTGGGCATATTTTAGTCTGTAAGTGTAACGGTCAGATATCATCAAAACACGACATTTATATATCCCTCCTAGCTGTTGCCTGTGCATGCAATGGATGGGTAGGTGCGACGTATGGTATCAACTTTCCAATGTTCTCGAGGGCCTCGTTTGGTATCAGGTACGACGATACTCCTTGATATGCAGCTGCTATTGATGCTTGACCGTAGAGGGACAGCTATCGCAGTCCTGTGTCGCGCAGTTGCAGCCATTGTTTGGTTTGGAACCCAGACATATCAAGGTATGACTTCTCAATATACTCACTCAACGACTGGTTTCTCATTTTTCGCTCAGGTGGCCAATGCGTTGAAGTCATGCTGCGCGCAATCTGGCCTTCATTCAAATCCTTCCCAAATCACCTTCCTGCTTCTGCTCAAGTCACGTCTTCTCAGATGTTATGTTTCTTGTGAGCGCCCTTTTCCACCGTGCCTGACAAAGTCTCGCGACTTACGGCGTCCAGTATCTTCTACATTATTCAGCTGGCTCTTTTATGGATCCACATCTCCAAGCTCCGTTATCTTTTCATGGTCAAGGTCATTATCATGCCTATCTTCGGCTTTACATTGTGTGAGCACCTTTCGTTCATTCCGCTCCACTCTTGTTCTGATAATGATAGTCGGCTGGGCCGTCGGCCGCGCTCACGGATTCGGTCCGGTATTCAGCCAAGGAACCAACACCACAACGTCGCCTGCTGCGGTCCTGTTTTTTTCGGCGATGACCTCGGCCATTGCTACAAAAGCTACGCTCGCTCTCAATATATGCGTATGGTCATCGCAATTTTTACTCTTCCAAAGGCTCACATGAGTTCTAGGATTTCACACGATATGCCAAAAGTAGACGCACCGTTGTATGGACAAATATCTTTTCCTTGTCCATTCCAGTCACACTTTGCGCGTGA